>JASANB010004423.1:0-16527 GCA_030248155.1 Sabatieria punctata | reverse complement strand
GAAAATAATGCAACAACAATATGCACCTGATAATTGAATCATTTGTCGTTGTTGTTGTAGCTTCTTGTCCTTTCGGACTAGGAGTAGCCAATCGCTATACAGCAGGAAGTACTGTTGTTTGTGTATACACATACGCATTTACCACGCACAAAAATACATATTCTTTTTTCGATGTGTATACATACACATTGAAAATGCTGATTCAGATTACCATACACAAAGAGTGACCAGAATGTCTATTATTTGATCAGCAAAATTCGATAAATTGTGAAACAGAATTATAAAATTTGTAAGTCAATGCTGCAATAATTAACAGTACAAATCCTCAAGAAACCTTTAAAATGGCCCTAAATAGCTCAATCTGAAAGCTTATTCCTATTTCAAGCTACGGAACTTCATTTTCCTGCCATTTCTGGATCAAAATTAACTGAAAAATTTGCATTTTCAGTACAGTTGGCAAAATATTGAATTTCAGAAATACATAACATATACTTATAATTTGCGATTTCAACCTTGGCCGATCCTCTTCAAATTTTATAGGTACAAAACCCAATATACCTAGCATTATTACTGAAAATATCAGCCCAATCCGTCAACGCATCGGGGAGAAATAATAGAAACACCGAATTTGTCTCGAAAAACACGTTTATGGCCCTAATTTGCATATTAGTGACAGGCGAGTGAAAATATTTCTCGTGTGTTATTTTCTACCACAGAGCTATCGATTTATCAAATAAAAACTATAGGTCAGAATTTTTCATGTTCCGCGGTTAGTAGGGGACCCGCCCCGGTTTTATAATATGTGGCTCTTAAATTCCAAAAACAACAGGAAACAAAAATACAGGTGGTGTCAAGGAAAGCAGAGACCAGCTGCTTCAGACAAGCCCCCACAGTCCTGCGCTGGGCGAGCACGAAGCCACATCGCACAAGGCCACATCTTGCACAGCTCGCAGGGGACGCAACCTGGTAACCAGAGACTAGGCCCTCCTCTACGGTATCACGTCTTTTCCTCGCGGACAGTTCCTCGCGCGACAGTTCCTCGCCGACTTTTCCTCGCGCGACTTTTCCTAGCTGCGACTTTTCCTCGCGCGACTATTCCTTGTGCGACTTTTCCTCGTTGAAATAAAAACGTTTTATCTGTTTTGTACAGTACGCTATAACAACGTTCCAGCTGCTATCTACAGCCGAAAAACCATATACATTATACGGCGTACCCAGGATTTTGCAAAGGCAAAGGTGGATGTAAAATTTTGGAAGTTGCCTAGTTGGGGCCACTGCCCAACAAGGGCGAAAAAATTTCGCAAAAACAGCCTTCAAAAACGTGTTTAAAAAGCATTGTGAGCTTAAAATTGACAGAATTTACAAGTAATAGTAGTTTAAAGTGGCCTGGTTGGGCTTCTGTCCACCAGGGCGAGAAATTTCTGAGAATTTAGCCTTCGAAAACGCATTTAAAAGGTTAAAGGTCTGAACATAAAATAGACAGTTTTAGTACATAAATTAATACATTTCTCTAATTTTTCCTCCCTACCTCCGCCGCAAAATGGGTTGTACGCACCCTACACCCACCCCTGGGTACTGGGCACTGACTACAGTAGCAGTGACGCCACTTCCAATAGTACAGTGCATTAGAGATGGGAACGGAAATTGTATTAATTTACGTGCCCATCAATAGGTACGTCACATGCAACACACAGGGAAAAGTTTTGAGCGATCCCTCTAAGATAGTCATGCAGGGGGCTGTTGCGATAATCGGAGACAATCAGAGTTAAACGCTTGTTGACAGCGAACACGAAGTTTGGGAGGGACATGACCAGCAGACAGCTCGAAATCTCTCATGATAAAGGTAGGGTTGGGCCGGGTTGGTGCTGCTGGTAGATGTGTTCTGCTTTGCTGGACGGACACATGGCAGTGAACAAGAGGATGCATGGCGCCCAAGTAATGAAAGGAAAGAGCCTGAATTTAGACAATTGACACAAGCTCAAACCCCAAGATTTTTAGCTTAGTTTTGAAGAAATCGATTTATCGAGTTTTCTGCTTGTGGTCTGACATACCACTATTCAGTTCTGCAAAAATTTGGATAGATTTTTACCTATTTTTAAGGTTTTTGGACGATTTTCTGGAGACCGACCCAAATTAGGTCCACCTACTATATTATCAAACTTCTCTCTACTGCACTTAGTTTTTCGGCACGCGCGATCAGAAAACAGAGAAATAAAACAAGACTTTGAGCACTGTCAGGTGTTCATTGCTGTCAAAGATGATTTAGAACCGGCTAACCGATTGTCGCCGACCGGCGAACTGACCTGTGCCCTGCATTAGGCTTGATAAGAACATACTGTACGCTCGGCATATTTATTCCTACGAGGAAAAGTCGCGCGGGGAAAAGACGTAGCGAGGAAAAGTCGCGCGAGGAAAAGTCGGCGAGGAACTGTCGCGCGAGGAACTGTCCGCGAGGAAAAGACGTGTAGCCCTCCTCTACCCTAAACAGGGGAACGGCCAACACTTGGCTTCTTTGGAGCAGCACCACCTGGCCGACCGACACCTACTCCCGATCGTTTTTAAACGACGCCGGCAATTTCGAAACGTAACTGAACGAGTCTTCCAGGTACAGCTAAACAGGAATGCGACTTGGCATTGTCATACAATTTCTTTTGTTTGAATTTGGCGCATTTGTGCGCTTGGTGGAGCTACAGTATCTGAAAATGGTGTACTACAGTCAGGCACTTAACGCCGTTTATGGTACCGACACCATATAAGGTGCCGGTACTATATATGGTACCGGTACCGTAGGTAGTGGTACCATATATGGTACCCCACCTTCGGGACCCGTGGTGGTACCATATATGGTACCGGCACCATATATGGTACCCCCACGTTCGAGGTCTGTGGTGGTACCATATATGGTACCGGCACCATATATGGTACCCTCACCTTCGCGTTTTTCCGGTACCGGTACCATATATGGTACCACTCCGTTCAGATTTCGTACCATATATGGTAGTGGTACCATATATGGTACCGGTACCATATATGGTAGCGTCACCATATATGGTACCGGCACCCATGGCCATGGGTAGGGGTACCATATATGGTGCCGGTACCATATATGGTACCACCACAGTCGCCGAACGTGGGGGCACCATATATGGTACCACGACCCTCGGTACCGGTACCATATATGGTACCGGCACCTTATATGGTGTCGGTACCATAAACGGCGTTAAGCGCCTGACTGTACTATACCGACTTAATTCGCTGATATTACTTCTTTATTATTTGCGTTATTTGCTATTGAGCGTACTAACTTGGCTACCTACCAATATTACTCCGCGCGTCCTGGGCTCGGGTGCAAGGCCTGGCTCAGTTGTTGTCACTTGTCTCTTGTGTGCACGCGAGTCTGTTACAACGTGGCTGGCGCTGTCCCAATAAAGCTTCCGTTCGTTCGCTCGTTGTGCCTTATTTTGGGAGAGCCGGCAACCAGGCTAAACCGATAGGTTTATCCCTTTCTTGGTTATTATTTATTATTTTATCTCGTCTTGCGAACACACCTCTATAGGCGTAATTACTTTCACTTTCGCTTCTCTCTGGTGTCGCTTCTCATCGCTATTAACGTCTAAAACCATACATGTACTAGGGGGGGTTTGGGGGGTAACCCCCCCTGCTGGAAAGGCCAAACCCCCCCCTCACCCCCCCCCCCGAGACAGGTTAAGGGACCCCTCCCCCTGATCAAAAAATACAAGTACTAGTAGTGGCTCCAGTATTAACAAACTGGGTCAGAAATCACTAATTTTTAGCCTAAAATTCACTTGAAAAGCCTTTAGAAACCGAATTTGGCGTTTCCACTGCTGATATTTAAGAAAAATCGGTGTTTTTGGAAGCTCTTTTTGTCATTTTTTGCTTGTTTTTAGCTTTAAAACGCTATTTGGCAGCTTAAAATAGCGATTTTTAGCGTCCTTACTGAGAAAAACGTGCTAAAAACGCATTTCTAGGCGTTTTGGAGCTTTTTGAAATTTGGGACCCCCCACCTGGGCGAAACCCCCCCCCTCGACCCCCCACCTGAGGAAACCCCCCCCCCTACCCCCCTCCCCCCAGGTCGGCCCGGAGCTGTTACATGTATGTCTAAAACAGTGTCTGCTCGTGTGCTAACCAACTGTTCCAGAGTGCTGCATTTGTGACATCCAGGTACAGGCCTGATCAGTGGAGCTTCCTGACCGAGATATGAGTCGGAAACGAAGACAGAAGAAGAACGTGCAGTGGAAAAACGCTCACGCTTCGCAGAAAATCCTCTCGATCAATCAATCAATCAATGTTTATGCCGTGTGCTCTACACCAGTAAAACCAGTAAACGAGCGGCAAAACGATGGCACCGGAAGTCGAAAATGATTTGTCTGCTGCGATGGTCGACAAACAACGTCCGCCGCCGATCAGCAAGAAACAATCAAAGGCTATCCATGCAATATCGATGGAGGTATTGCGAGAAGAGCCACAGTCCCGGACGCACTCTACTCCGTCGGCAACCGACCAGTCTGAAAAGGTCGAAAGTGAACTCGCTGGTGAAGAAACTTTGGAAGCACACAGCACTAAAAAGACGCACAAGACGGAAGACGCTCCAATTTTCGCAGAAACACAAGTTTTATCAATGGCTATTGAGCCAACTGTGTGTCGTGCCAGTGGAGTGGCTCGGCCGGATGACTACACCAAGCGTCTGTCTCTGGAAAGGCAGGCCGTTCTAACTGCTAACTACTGTTGCTAAGTAAATTATAGTTTTAATTTTAATTATATTTTTTTTAGAAATTTACTAATACAAGTAAATTATTTGGTAAGTAAATTATAATTAAATTAAATTTCCACTAAAACAGGAAAAGTTAATTATAATTATAATTTGTAATTTGTAAATTCCAACGAAGCAAGGATGCTATAACAGTGATCTAGAATGAAAACCAAACGAGGGTGTCACAGTTTAAGTCAAAGGGAACTGAGGGGGGAGTGGGTTTACCCGCCTCAGACTCTGACCTACCACCCCTCCGGCTACCTCTACCCCTTCAGGCTTTTTGGAAGAATATTATGATAAAAAACATGTCTAGGTTAGGTGTGAATGAACTCAGATTTATAGTTTATTTCAACCTATTTAAACGAAAAATAATAAAAAACCTAAATTCTTGCGAAAAACCTGACTGTTTGGCTTATTATCGTATCAAGTCCCCATCAGCCACCGAGACACCCTCCAACCAGACCCCTCAGAATTTGAAAATTATCACCCGTCAGCCGAAATGATTATAGATACCGAAAGCAGACACTCATGCAGCACTTGCATGCTGCCAAAAAGGTTCAGCAGTAGCTAGGCGTGTGTAAGTAAATTAAGCACATTTTAAGTAAATTAAGTAAAATATTTTTGTTAAGCATAATTTACAAATTATAATTATAATTAACTTTTCCTGTTTTAGTGGAAATTTAATTTAATTATAATTTACTTACCAAATAATTTACTTGTATTAGTAAATTTCTAAAAAAAATATAATTAAAATTAAAACTATAGTTTACTTAGCAACAGTAGTTAGCAGTTAGAACGGCCTGCCTTTCCAGAGACAGACGCTTGGTGTAGTCATCCGGCCGAGCCACTCCACTGGCACGACACACAGTTGGCTCAATAGCCATTGATAAAACTTGTGTTTCTGCGAAAATTGGAGCGTCTTCCGTCTTGTGCGTCTTTTTAGTGCTGTGTGCTTCCAAAGTTTCTTCACCAGCGAGTTCACTTTCGACCTTTTTAGACTGGTCGGTTGCCGACAGAGTAGAGTGCGTCCGGGACTGTGGCTCTTCTCGCAATACCTCCATCGATATTGCATGGATAGCCTTTGATTGTTTCTTGCTGATCGGCGGCGGACGTTGTTTGTCGACCATCGCAGCAGACAAATCATTTTCGACTTCCGGTGCCATCGAGAGGATTTTCTGCGAAGCGTGAGCGTTTTTCCACTGCACGTTCTTCTTCTGTCTTCGTTTCCGACTCATATCTCGGTCAGGAAGCTCCACTGATCAGGCCTGTACCTGGATGTCACAAATGCAGCACTCTGGAACAGTTGGTTAGCACACGAGCAGACACTGTTTTAGACGTTAATAGCGATGAGAAGCGACGCCAGAGAGAAGCGAAAGTGAAAGTAATTACGCCTATAGAGGTGTGTTCGCAAGACGAGATAAAATAATAAATAATAACCAAGAAAGGGATAAACCTATCGGTTTAGCCTGGTTGCCGGCTCTCCCAAAACAAGGCACAACGAGCGAACGAACGGAAGCTTTATTGGGACAGCGCCAGCCACGTTGTAACAGACTCGCGTGCACACAAGAGACAAGTGACAACAACTGAGCCAGGCCTTGCACCCGAGCCCAGGACGCGCGGAGTAATATTGGTAGGTAGCCAAGTTAGTACGCTCAATAGCAAATAACGCAAATAATAAAGAAGTAATATCAGCGAATTAAGTCGGTATAGTACAGTCAGGCACTTAACGCCGTTTATGGTACCGACACCATATAAGGTGCCGGTACCATATATGGTACCGGTACCGAGGGTAGTGGTACCATATATGGTGCCCCCACGTTCGGCGACTGTGGTGGTACCATATATGGTACCGGCACCATATATGGTACCCCTACCCATGGCCATGGGTGCCGGTACCATATATGGTGACGGTACCATATATGGTACCACTACCATATATGGTACGAAATCTGAACGGAGTGGTACCATATATGGTACCGGTACCGGAAAAACGCGAAGGTGAGGGTACCATATATGGTGCCGGTACCATATATGGTACCACCACAGACCTCGAACGTGGGGGTACCATATATGGTGCCGGTACCATATATGGTACCACCACAGGTCCCGAAGGTGGGGGTACCATATATGGTGACGGTACCTTATATGGTGTCGGTACCATATATGGTACCACTACCTACGGTACCGGTACCATATATGGTACCGGCACCTTATATGGTGTCGGTACCATAAACGGCGTTAAGTGCCTGACTGTAGTACACCATTTTCAGATACTGTAGCTCCACCAAGCGCACAAATGCGCCAAATTCAAACAAAAGAAATTGTATGACAATGCCAAGTCGCATTCCTGTTTAGCTGTACCTGGAAGACTCGTTCAGTTACGTTTCGAAATTGCCGGCGTCGTTTAAAAACGATCGGGAGTAGGTGTCGGTCGGCCAGGTGGTGCTGCTCCAAAGAAGCCAAGTGTTGGCCGTTCCCCTGTTTAGGGTAGAGGAGGGCTACACGTCTTTTCCTCGCGGACAGTTCCTCGCGCGACAGTTCCTCGCCGACTTTTCCTCGCGCGACTTTTCCTCGCTACGTCTTTTCCCCGCGCGACTTTTCCTCGTAGGAATAAATATGCCGAGCGTACAGTATGTTCTTATCAAGCCTAATGCAGGGCACAGGTCAGTTCGCCGGTCGGCGACAATCGGTTAGCCGGTTCTAAATCATCTTTGACAGCAATGAACACCTGACAGTGCTCAAAGTCTTGTTTTATTTCTCTTGTTTTCTGATCGCGCGTGCCGAAAAACTAAGTGCAGTAGAGAGAAGTTTGATAATATAGTAGGTGGACCTAATTTGGGTCGGTCTCCAGAAAATCGTCCAAAAACCTTAAAAATAGGTAAAAATCTATCCAAATTTTTGCAGAACTGAATAGTGGTATGTCAACCACAAGCAGAAAACTCGATAAATCGATTTCTTCAAAACTCAGCTAAAAATCTTGGGGTTTGAGCTTGTGTCAATTGTCTAAATTCAGGCTCTTTCCTTTCATTACTTGGGCGCCATGCATCCTCTTGTTCACTGCCATGTGTCCGTCCAGCAAAGCAGAACACATCTACCAGCAGCACCAACCCGGCCCAACCCTACCTTTATCATGAGAGATTTCGAGCTGTCTGCTGGTCATGTCCCTCCCAAACTTCGTGTTCGCTGTCAACAAGCGTTTAACTCTGATTGTCTCCGATTATCGCAACAGCCCCCTGCATGACTATCTTAGAGGGATCGCTCAAAACTTTTCCCTGTGTGTTGCATGTGACGTACCTATTGATGGGCACGTAAATTAATACAATTTCCGTTCCCATCTCTAATGCACTGTACTATTGGAAGTGGCGTCACTGCTACTGTAGTCAGTGCCCAGTACCCAGGGGTGGGTGTAGGGTGCGTACAACCCATTTTGCGGCGGAGGTAGGGAGGAAAAATTAGAGAAATGTATTAATTTATGTACTAAAACTGTCTATTTTATGTTCAGACCTTTAACCTTTTAAATGCGTTTTCGAAGGCTAAATTCTCAGAAATTTCTCGCCCTGGTGGACAGAAGCCCAACCAGGCCACTTTAAACTACTATTACTTGTAAATTCTGTCAATTTTAAGCTCACAATGCTTTTTAAACACGTTTTTGAAGGCTGTTTTTGCGAAATTTTTTCGCCCTTGTTGGGCAGTGGCCCCAACTAGGCAACTTCCAAAATTTTACATCCACCTTTGCCTTTGCAAAATCCTGGGTACGCCGTATAATGTATATGGTTTTTCGGCTGTAGATAGCAGCTGGAACGTTGTTATAGCGTACTGTACAAAACAGATAAAACATTTTTATTTCAACGAGGAAAAGTCGCACAAGGAATAGTCGCGCGAGGAAAAGTCGCAGCTAGGAAAAGTCGCGCGAGGAAAAGTCGGCGAGGAACTGTCGCGCGAGGAACTGTCCGCGAGGAAAAGACGTGATACCGTAGAGGAGGGCCTAGTCTCTGGTTGCAGGTTGCGTCCCCTGCGAGCTGTGCAAGATGTGGCCTTGTGCGATGTGGCTTCGTGCTCGCCCACGCAGGACTGTGGGGGCTTGTCTGAAGCAGCTGGTCTCTGCTTTCCTTGACACCACCTGTATTTTTTTGTTTCCTGTTGTTTTGGAATTTAAGAGCCACATATTATAAAACCGGGGCGGGTCCCCTACTAACCGCGGAACATGAAAAAGATTCTGACCTATAGTTTTTATTTGATAAATCGATAGCTCTGTGGTATGAAAATAACACACGAGAAAATTTTCACTCGCCTGTCACTAATATGCAAATTAGGGCCATAAACGTGTTTTTCGAGACAAATTCGTGTTTCTATTATTTCTCCCCGATGCGTTGACGGATTGGGCTGATATTTTCAGTAATAATGCTAGGTATATTGGGTTTTGTACCTATAAAATTTGAAGAGGATCGGCCAAGGTTGAAATCGAAAATTATAAGTATATGGTATGTATTTCTGAAATTCAATATTTTGCCAACTGTACTGAAAATGCAAATTTTTCAGTTAATTTTGATCCAGAAATGGCAGGAAAATGAAGTTCCGTAGCTTGAAATAGGAATAAGCTTTCAGATTGAGCTATTTAGGGCCATTTTAAAAGTTTCTTGAGGATTTATACTGTTAATTATTGCAGCATTACTTACAAATTTTATAATTCTATTTTACCACAATTTATCGAATTTTGCTGATCAAATAATAGACATTCTGGTCACTCTTTGTGTATGGTAATCTGAATCAGCATTTTCAATGTGTATGTATACACATCGAAAAAAAAGAATAGTATTTTTGTGCGTGGTAAATGCGTATGTGTATACACAAACAACAGTACTTCCTCTGTATAGCGATTGGCTACTCCTAGTCCGAAAAGGACAAGCTACAACAACAACGAGAAATGATTCAATTATCAGGTGCATATTGTTGTTGCATTATTTCTCTCCCGATAACAATTTAACGCACTATTTCAAACAAAAATTTTGACGCCCATTTTACAACTTCGGTCGATTCATCTACGACAGCCAGTTTTTCGCACCGGGGCGCAGTATCGACCGACGGCTTCTTGTCATGACAGCAACAGCGACATCTGCCGCCCCTCTAGAAAAGATGTCTTCGCATTTTTCACACCACCAGTCATATTACCCGACGCAGTTCATTCGCAGCCGCTTCACCCCAAACAAACCACACATCAGTCTTCGGTTCATCTCCCCCAGACCCCTGACCCCATCAGTCTGGAGCCAAACTGAACAATCTGCCAGTCAGCGAAGCCAATCGATGCCAATCGCACATGTCACTCGTGCCAATACTCAGCATTTCCTTGATTGACAGTGGGTCCACCTCGCACATGCCAACCGTTGACATGGTTCGCTTTTTATTCCCTTTGCAGATAAAAATTGGTCTTTGATCTGAAACGCACGTCCAGTCTGTTCACCTGTCCGTTTTAGGCAGCTACCAACTTGCAACAAGACAGCTTCCTCGTGAGGTGAGTCCGCATTGATCAGCTCTTTTCTTTATTATCGCCATAGTTTCGTTGTCTGCGAACTTTCGCACCCCTACGCACTAATTCTAGTTGGGCTGTTGTTGGCTCCTGGAATAGGTAGATTACTGTAAAACTTCTCATAAAAGCACACGCTCTAATAGTGGCGCCCTTTTACACGGACAGCCCGAAAATATGAACGCGCACGCTCTGGTGCCGTCCATAAACCACGACGTTCAAAAATTCAAAATTTTGCACCCCCACCCCCTCCGACGTTTACCGACGTTTTTCATCATCACCCCCCATAAAATTTTCGACGTTTGGGAGGGAACCCCCCCCCCCCCCCCGCGAGATAAAATTTTCGAATTTTCGTTCAAAATCTGAAGCTGCTTTTCTGACTGCTTAATCACAAAAGGAATAATAGAAAAATTTATCCTGCGTACATACGTATTTACCAGTTAGTTCCACCAATCTTTCAAAAATTTATTTAGCTTTCTGGTTAAAAAAAGAGTCATTCAAATCGGTTGAGATTTGCGGTTGCCACAGTAAAAAATCTGCTGGGTTGTTTTTAGTCACTCTTGTTCGTTGCACCAAAATCAGTGTTTCAAATTTGAGGGCAAAATACCTCGGGAACCTACAAACGGAAACATCTTAACGACTCTACCAATCGATAATTTATTTGTCTTTCATTCAAAAAAGATTTATTCAAATCGGTTGGGATTTGCAGTTTGCCAAGTGAAAAATCTGAGTGGGTTGTATTTTTTGCACACCCTGTACAAAATCAAACTAACATACTGTATGTTGTACAACTACAAAAATGTGTCAAAAACCGTTTGACTTTCTCTGCATTCTTGCTTATTCTGCAATCGTCAAACCTGACCAAAAAAGGCCAAAAATACGTCAACGTTTTGCCTCAACCCCCCACTCCCCCTCCGACGTTCTGCGACGTTTTTCGGGGTACCCCCACCCCCCCTCTCTGAACGTCGTAGTTTATGAACGGCCCCTAATAGTAGCGTCCTTCTAGTAATAGCGCTCCCACGCGCACTACTATCAACGCTTTTTGTACGTGTTTCCTATGTAGAATGCTGTCCCTTAGAGACAATTTTCTTTGATTAAGCTTGCAAACATTAGTCAGACTAAAACTCATATAAAGATTGCTTGTGTTTAAGACCAAAATACCCTGTATTTTCAGAAAAAGTGAAAATAAGGATACCTGAGATGGCCAATGTAGCGTTGAAATAATAGCGCCTCCAAAAAACAATCACGAAAAATAATAGCGCAGCGCCTATTATAGAAAGAAGTTTTACGGTATTTGGAAATGTGTGCGCTTTTTACAGTTTTCTAAACCTATGCTTACAGAACCGCGTAAACCGCTCATATATAACTAGGAGTTGTAATGAGTTGGTTTCTGTTCTACTGAAAGAATGCAGCGCAAAGCTCTACTTTATTTGACTTGGTCATTGTTCACAAATATGTGTTCATTTTATCGAACAAATTTCAGTTCACTGTTCGGGTAGCGCTCTTCAAGGACTTGCGAATTTTTTTGCGCCATTTTATCAGACGTTGCATCAAATTGGTCGGCGTGGAAAAGTCGAGCTCTTGACTTATTTCACCAACCGAATCTTTTGTATTTTCGTCTGTAAATGTTTGTTTACAGCTCAAAAAAGTGAAGATTTGTCTTACTTTCAGAACTCTCTACCATCAGTAGAATACATAGCAGAAGAGCGAATATTAAAGTTCGCATTTTAGCTTGATACGCGGTTGAAGCTCAAATGCTGTCTACTAGGATTTCGCAGTTGGGTTAAAATTTGAGATATTGACACGTATTTTGTAGTGACGGCTTAAAGCCCGTAGGATCCGTTTCTATCAAGCATCCTGTCCCTCGATGAATTTTTTAACGTCTCTAGTTTAATTTCCCCCCCCCCCCCCCCCCCCCCCCCCCCCCCCCCCCCCCCCCCCCCCCCCCCCCCCCCCCCCCCCCCCCCCCCCCCCCCCCCCCCCCCCCCCCCCCCCCCCCCCCCCCCCCCCGCCCCCCCCCCCCCCCCCCCCCCCCCCCCCCCCCCCCCCCCCCCCCCCCCCCCCCCCCCCCCCCCGTGCAAAATTTTGAAATTACTGTTCTGCTTATCTATCAAAACATCGGGAGAACTGTTGTTTTTTCCAGATCATTTAAAAAAATTGAGGCATTTTGTAAACGGAGTAACTGAGCGCATAATTTTTCATTGCATATGATTCAGTTGAAACTCAAGAGCGACGGGTTAGCGCAGGAATGCAGGAAAGCAGAAAAAATTGAGAACAAGCCCTTACCACTAGGGTATCGATATATCGACATTTTTTCCAATATCGATATCGATATCGTGATATTTCGCATCGATATATCAACATTTAAAAACGAAAAATCCCAGCAGTTTTTTGTTGTAGAGCCTCCTCTAATCCTGTCTGCAGAGTTAAAAATTTCAGTCAACCAAAAAACTGTATTTGCAGGTTTGGATTACAAAGAACTTCATTCGCTCTTCTAACAAAGTGTAGCTTATCCTTTTTTACATACCGCCCAAAAATTGGTATCGGAAGTCCGCCAAATCGGTGTCGGTTGCCGATAATTTATCAGCCAAAACTATCGGAGAACCGATAGGGATTTCCTATGTTTAAACATTAAAATTATCCCAACTATCGGGATCGGTTTAGGGGGTGTGGACGTTTTTTTGGGCGGCCGCCGCCAAAAGTCGACCCCTCCTGTAGGAGCAGGTGTGTAACAAAGGGTTATTGAATCTGAAATTTTTAACGGGAAACATGATTATTTTGGTTTAATTTCCCTTGCAATATTTTCCAATTATTGAGTTCAATTCGGAGCTCACATAGACTTTTTAGGCTGATTTAGAAATATCGATATTGATATCATCGGTATCGATATCGATATAGAATATGGTCGCGTTTTGATATCGTCAGCAGAACACACTTACCACACATTTGACGTCTCTCATTAGCTTTGGCAGTTGAGTTTGAAAATGACTGGCATCAGTAACATAACAGTCGGTCCTTCCGCTACTCGTGTTAGCCGGTCCACATTTGGGAAAATTCTTTTGGGATAAGTTTTGGTAAACTTGTAAAGAGAGTTAAACTCTTTCAGCGCTTTCGGTGAGAAGTTATCGTTCAGCGTTTGGTGCCCTCTCTCCACATCATTAGACAGAACAAAAGAGAATAAGAGGACACAGAGTGGAATCAGTTCTAAAACGGACAACATGTTCTAAATCAATTTAGAGGAACAAGTAGAAAGGACTTGTAAATTTAGTGACGCTCAACAGTCAAAAATACCGGCTGTCTTATTAATGACAGACCGGTTTCCTGTCAAACCGGCAAATTATAAACTTTTCTCTTCCCATTTTACTATCTATTGTTGCTTTTTTTTTTTTATACAGTTTTACCTCTTATGCTAGTTACGACTGCGAGAGGGTGGGGGTCGATGAGTCCAGTCCAGAGTTTTCCAAGACTAAGCTCTATAGTACTGTGGAATACATATACAGTATAGATAAAAAAAATGTCCCATCGCTTTTTCGGCCCTTCACTGTATTCAGTCACTTCTTTACGTTTGGCTCAAATTTCAGTGTGTCAACAACATGGTTGGCGATTCTGCAAGTTTAGTGCCCCAAAATTGGGTCCGACCATACTGTTTTTATGACCCGAAACTAGGAATGAGGGTAATCCAATGCAAATTTCAGATTTTTCTAGATTCAAGGAAGTACAGTCCCGAAACTTGCAGGAATGCATTGCGCTACAGTACAAGTGGCACTGGCATACTGGGCGGGCAGCCTCGTAGCTCAAAGGGCACTAAAATGGGGGAATTTCAAAACATGAGTGAAAATCCCATAGTTAAGAAATCTGCACCTTCTAGAATCAAAGTAACTGAATCTGTTGTTAATCAAACATAGATTGAAAGCAGGAAGTTCGACAACAAATGAACCTGATATTTAAGCTCTGTTCCACCATAGTAACCATCCCTGCAGCGTTTTTTGAAAATTTAAAATCTTTAGAATCGTCATTTTTGCCGGTTTTACGAAGTTGTTTTTTTTTTTTTTTTTTTTTTTTTTTTTTTTTTTTTTTTATTATTTTTTTTTTTTTTTGTTTCTATTTTATTTTTTTTTTTATTTTTTTTTTTTTTTTTTCTTTTTTTTTTTTTTTTTTTTTTTTTTTTTTTTTTTTTTTTTTTTTTTTTTTTTTTTTTTTTTTTTTTTTTTTTTTTTTTTTTTTTTTCTTTTTTTTTTTTTTTTTTTTTTTTTTTTTTTTTTATTTTTTTTTTTTCTGTCATATTTCGTCATGTTTTTGAAATTCCCCCATTTTAGTGCCCTTTGAGCGTTATGTGGGTTGCCCGCTTAGTATGTTATGCCCAATAGCAACACCAATCATTCCTGCAAGTTTCAGGACTGTACTCCTTGAATTACTGAAAAATTAAATTTGCGTGGACCACCCTCATTCCTAGTTTTCGCATCATAAAACCAGTATGAGTGGGAATTTTGGCACCACACTTGCAGAATATTGAGCCAACCATGTTGTTAATTTTTGCTGAAAATTTGAGCCAAATCGGTAAAGAAGTGACTGAGAACGAAACGTTTGAGTGAAGGCTGAAAAAGCGATGGGACATATTTTTGATCTATACTGTGTATGTATATGTATATGTAGAAAATACATATACATTATTTTCGGAATACATATATGTATATGTATATGTTTATGTATTCCTCAGAGAATATGTTTATGTATATGTATTCTGAGGCCACTACAGGCATTCAAAATACATATTTGAAAATACATATTGCATTTCTGGATGAAAAAAATGCTGTATTTTCTTTTGTGCCCCAGCCTGCCATCCATAGCATGAAATTACATTTTCTTAGGATGCCAATGTCTGAATTTGCTCCAGTGGTAGAAAAACCACAGATTTGGTGTTTTAATTGAGTAATACCATCACCGTGGAAAGTGATGCGAGGTGACCAAAAGGAGTTCTAATGAGGGATTGCACAGGTCTCCCTTACAGAAAAAGACTGACTGTACGTAGAGGATTTTTAACAGAACTTAAATGTGGAAATTATTGCTAATTTGACTGACGTACTGAATCAATTTCATGCTAATCAGGTCCAAGCGTGGACCCTTTCTAATTTCAGTCACAAACAACTCTTTTAGCAGCATTTTTCAACTTAAAATCTGGCTTTGAAAAAATATGTATAATATGTATTTTATGTACATATTTTTTGAAAAAATTACATATACATATATATATATTATGTATATGTATTCGTCACTGGAAAACATGTTATGTATTCCACAAATTCACACATTTTGCCAACAGTACTCTATAGTACTGTTGTTTGGGTATGGGATTTTCAGGAATCGGTTCGGTATGGGTAGGTATTTTTCGGCGTACCCAGGAATCCTGGTTTTGCGCGGGTAGGTATTTTTCGGCGTACCCAGGAATCGGTTCGGTATGGGTAGGTATTCGCAAAAATACCGGTATACCGGTATTTATTCGGTATTTGCTGAAAATATTTTACACTGCAAAAACACTGAATTTCCCATTTGCTAAAGCCATGGATTTAGTCATTTCCAAGGTCAGAGGCTAGAAAATTCATCAAAAGCAAATGGATTTACAGTTTTTAGAACTTTTAAAATTATTTGCTGTATATTAAAGTGAAAATCGTTTTATAAATAATTTTGGCTAAAAGAAATACTTCCATTGTATTGTAGTTTTAAGGCCTGCTTTGGAGGTTTTACTGTGTGTAGTATGGAGATCTTAACTGAGCAGTTACAAAATGAGGGGCTATTTTGTTCATTGATTGAGAATGTACTGTGCGTATATGAAGTACATGGAGATTTGATTATTAAGGAGCAGCGTGAAGTTAAGCCAAAACTAGACCAATGCTTTCTAATGGCAAAGCAAGTTTGGGACAGGGAGTAGGGTCAGAGACTAAAAATCCCTCAAATTCGAGATTTTGGAAGGATATCGTAATAAAATGGGTGTCTGCACGCCCCAAAAAAGCAAAAATTACAAAGAAAACATTGTGATCAAAGGGAATTTTCAATAAAAACTGCACTAAGCTGGACAAAAAAATACCGATTCCTAAATACCTGGGTATTGCCAAAATAATCAATATACCCGGTATGGGTATTTATTAAAATTACCTGGAATGGGTAGGTATTTATTGGGTAGGTATTACAAAAAATACCCATTTTTCGGTATGGGTTCGGTATACTCCAATCAACAGTA
>JASANB010004422.1:0-87364 GCA_030248155.1 Sabatieria punctata | reverse complement strand
AAGCGTATTTTTGTCAAAGCATACATACAATGGCGTCATCAGCATAAAGTTCCAATTTACAATTCAGTACCACAGAAAAAACATCATTGGCATAGATTAGAAAGAGTAAATCACGTTTGGGGAGCTCATGCGGATCGTTTACGATCCCATTGAACAGCGAGTAAAACTGTACATTCTCTTTAACCCTTTGTAACCTACCTACTCCTACAGGAGTAGTACAACTTGTTTTTGATTTGCAGCGTATAAACCAAACGCGCAGGGACAAAGTGCGGGGCTATTTGTGTGGATTTTGTTGATTGAAACTACTGTACATTACATTAATGTAGGTCTTCGACATATTGATTTGGTTAATAAGGAGAAGTGTAAGTGAAGAGCGGCCAAAACTACTAAAACGTTCTAATAGCAAAGCGGGTAGCATCAAAGAGGAACAAAAATCCTTGCAATATGATATTTTGGAAGGATATTGCCAGTAGAATGAGCTTCTGCATGTCGGTAAAAGTAACATTGCAAAGAAAACATTGTGAGAAATGGGAATTTTCGGTAAAATTACACTAAACTGGATAAAAAAATACCGATTCCCCAATACCCGGGTATTCCCAAAATAATCGGTTTACCGGGTATGGGTATTTGTTAAAATACCCGGAATCGGTAGGTATTTATTGGGTAGGTATTCCCAAAAATACCCATTTTTCGGTATAGGTTCGGTATACCCAATCAACAGTAGAATATTGTTATGTAAACATAGTCAAGCTTCTCTCCTCTACTTTCATCGGTCGCTGCAATGTATCTCTGTCAAATCTTCG
Organism: Sabatieria punctata; assembly: GCA_030248155.1. NCBI lineage: Eukaryota > Metazoa > Nematoda > Chromadorea > Araeolaimida > Comesomatidae > Sabatieria > Sabatieria punctata. Next base: position 86,561 of record JASANB010004422.1, on the reverse strand, counting down.
AAATTTCAGCGATTCAAGATATCCACATAGAAAGGTTCAATATTTCTACAAATGGAATTAGAAAAGTTACGATTACAAAATAGGTTTCAAATGCGCTCTGAACACAGATGCAGTTCATGTCTCTAGCGTTCATGAAGCAGGATCCTTCAGCAGCATTTCTGAGTATTGTTCGAGAGTCCTGTTCGTTGTCAATCTCCCGGAGGATGAGGAGAGCATTGTCAGCACGAACCTTGAGACAAGGTAGTGCGTAATTGCTGTATTTCATGCACAAGACTGTTATCAGATTCAAACTAATACTCCTAAGCCTTGCTCCGATGAGGTGGCCTCTGACTTGGAGAAGTCACCAAAGAAATTGTACTTCTCCTCCTCAGAGGACCGCAGCCGATCGCGCCACGCCGCACCCTCGAGGGAGTCGAACTGCTCCATTAGGTCGCTTTTCGGCACAGCCCTAGTTTCTAGAACTATTACTTTGCCCGGCTCAGGGAAGCAACACTTAATATCAACCAAGTCCAGGCTGGTTAGCTTCTGCAACTCTGGACCGGCATCACCAGGAGTGGAGGCGGCTGCTTCTGCACGTTTTGAGGCGATTGGTACCTCCACAAAATAGATGGTGCCTTCCCACTCGAAACGCACATTTTGCTTGCCATTCTTTAATGTAACCACACCCAGTTGGGTCAACGTCAAAGGAGGCGCCCAACTAACATAGATCCCTCTAAATTGATAACGGCCATCAGAATTGCGATACAATCTAGTTATTAAGTGAACAGAGCTAGAGGGCACTAATCAGTGTCTAATTGGCCGTTCAGTGTTTAACGGCTGCTGGAATATCATAACCAGCTCATGGGGTTTGTTATTTTGCATGGTTAGGCCAATTACCTTATCGTCCTGGGTTAGAAGGTGGCCAGACTTAAAACACTCGGCAACATCGGCCCACTTCCGATCAAGAGGCCGAAAGAATGCCAAATTGCCAAGTATTACGGTGGTGGCCAACTAGCACACTGGCCTGAGACACTCCGAGGTGTCTCGGCACAAGGGCGTAAAATTTGTTAAAAGGCTAAGTTAAAAGTTAAAACATGACGAAATATGACTTTTCTTCGTAAAACCGGCAAAATGACGATTCTAAAGATTTTCAATTTTCAAAAAACGCTGCAGGGATGGTTAGTATGGTGTGGAATAGAGCTTAAATATCAGGTTCATTTATTTGTCGAACTTCCTGCTACAATCTATGTTGATTAACAACAGATTCAGTGCTTTGATTCTAGAAGGTGCAGATTTCTTAACTATGGGATTTTCACTCATGTTTTTGAAATTCCCCCATTTTAGTGCCCTTTGAGCTACAGGGCTGCCCGCTTAGTATGTTATGCCCAATGGCAACACCAATCATTCCTGCAAGTTTCAGGCCTGTACTCCTTGTATTACCGAAAAAAATTAAATTTGCGTGGACCACCCTCATTCCTAGTTTTCGGGTCATAAAACCAGTACGAGTCGGAATTTTGGCACTAAACTTGCAGAATATTTAGCCAACCATGTTGTTAATTTTTGCTGAAGATTTGAGCCAAATCGGTAAAGAAGTGACTGAGAACGAAACGTTTGAGTGAAGGCCGAAAAAGCGATGGGACATTTTTTTTTATCTATACTGTATTTTGATGAGCAGGAAAACCTCCAATTTCTTGTTTCATAATAGTGTGCCATTGCTGCCACAGCTTCGAATGCTCTGATTTTGTTACCTGTGCCTCATGCATGGCTGGAAAGGCTTGGGGCACTGAAAAGTGCACCTGGTGCGTGAACTACTTCGGCTGCTACCTGCAGCGCGACAGTGAGACTGAGGACACAATTGCCACACCATGTGGAAGCGTTGATTTGCTTGCGAACTGTCCATTAACATTTTCCAGCAGGAATATAACTGGAAAGGTTGTTAGCACAAAACCCGGAAACCGCTTTGAAAACCTTATACGTTGTAAAGATGCCAGGGAACCAGTTCAAAACATCAAGAAACCAGAAAGACCAATTTTTAGACAAACAATCATTTGTGAAGCGATTCCATCTGTCCTGAAAATGCATAAAATTAATAAAGTAAGTAAAAAAATTCGTAAATTGCTGTGCATTGTGCTGAGATATTACAATTCTGACAGGGAATTTGCTAGTTTTTTGGTCCCCAAACCTCTATTTTGAAACCCACTTTTCGGACTCGAAAAACGTCACTGAAACCCACTTTTGGACACCAAAAAAGGTCGCTGAAACAATGTTTTGAGCCCAAAAAAAGGTCGCTGAAACCCACTTTTGTTTTGGACACCAAAAAAAGGTCGCTGAAACCCCCTTTGGGCATAGCACTGAAACCCTATTTTGGATCAGAAAAATTCCCCCACCCCAGCCGAAAACCCAGCTACATGTGTGCAGATTAGTACTCAATCCGTGAAAAGTGCCAAAACTAAATATACGCCCATGGGCGTTTTTACGGAAAAACCCGGTAGAAACACCGGCTAATAATTAATAAAGAGAGAACCTGTCGCTGCCGCACAAAACACACGCTCTCTGAGTCAACGTTTATTGGCGCTCGGCCAGATCAGTTTTAACACAGGAGCTTTAGCGTTACAGACGAACACTGATTGAGCCAGGCCTTTCGCCCGAGCCCAGCCAGTGCGGAGGTACGTAGGCCACCTCTAATTAGAACGCACGCGACACGAAATAACGCGACAAGTAACGAGTTAGTAAACAATAAATCAAGTTAGTATGGTATTAGCTGGATGAGTTGGCATTGCACAAGATGTTGCAGCAAATTGGGGATTTTAAGCAAATTGGGGACTCATCCAGTCTTTTTAAGATTGGGAATGCTCCAGGACCAGAAGCGAGCTTCTCTAAACATGTATCAGGACAGGCCAGGAATGAACCGCTACAGTTGAGTTTCAGTCATCACTGGAGTCATTATGTACAAAGACCGCACAGTCGCGCTTGGTCTAAACTACCCCACCAACACAGAAGCGTGCAAAGAGAATAAAAGTGACCGCGTGAACCGGCTGTCGCAGTTCTTTCGTGAAACCTGTTTTAGCACTGCTACTGCACTGTGTGACTGGCATTTGACCTCTTAGTGAGTTGTGGCACATTTGATTTTGCCGCCGCCTTTGAAATATACTGTAGTTAGCAGCAGGACGAAACGGTCACGCTTAAAAATTGGCTGGCACTAAACGGTCGGGACGAAACAGCCGGGATGAACAGCAAGGGGACGAAACGTCCTACAACCCAAAATAGACTGCCGACAAACCCAATCAGAATCACTTCATACGAAGCCAACACTACAAGTTACTCCAACAAGTTGTTCATTGTTATTCACGGAAGCAGCTAGGGAACCAAATGAGTGTAGTAAAATAGCAACATTCACAAAAAGCAGATAGTATATAAGCTCTCTCGTAAAAATCACAACTCCTAGAAATTGATCTGTTTACAAAAGTCATGTCAAAAATCACAACTCCTAGAAATAGATCTGTTTACAAAAGTCATGTCGACGAATCATTTCCTGTTTGTACGCGTTTTGCTGATGGAGAAATAGAAGAGCCTCTCATAGTCTGTCGGGCCTCTGCAGCTTTGCCCTCTGCTTCGTACTCCTCGCATGCTTTGGTCTGGCTTTTTTCAGCAAGTCCGTCCTCGGCGCTTGACAAATCATTTCTATCCTGAAACGTGTAGTGTCTCAAACGCCAATCAGTGGGCTAGCTAGCTGAGCCATCAGGTGGCGTGGCGGCATTCGGCGCCCTTGGTTAGTTACGGCAAGCTTCTCATTCAGGCTTTACTTGGGCTAGCAGTTTAGCTGAATGAATTAAAATTTGACATTTTTAGATGAATTTCGAAATTTTAATAAAAAGTACCCGATTTCTACCTGATACCCGGGAATTTTTAAAATACCTACGCATACCCATACCCGGGTATGGTATTTTAAAAAAAATACCTACCCATACCCAATTCAAACTCAAATACAGGTAGCAACAGTAGCCCAAAGGGGAGGGGCAAAAAATTTTTTTTCATCGAAAACAATTTTATCCTGAAAATTCTTAATCTACTCGAAAAGTTACCTAAAAGACCCAATTAATAAATTCGAACCCTTGTCAGTAAGAAAGAAGTTCGAGTTGGAAATTTTCGTCACATAGTTAAGCAAGCCGATTTTCGCGGGAATATATCTCGAGCGTTGAGCGTCGAATTGGGAATTCCTATGCATATGTTGAATAGCTCATAAAGTAGTATTAGTGTGCCAACTTATAGCCCTCTACGCCAAAGAGTTTTCAATGTTGGATCTGAATACTCAGACTCGATCGCACCAGACACTGACTCTGAACATGTACAGTGGGTTATTTTTGTATTTTTTGTTTTTACCTATTGCTCGACAATGTAAAATTTTGGAAGTGAATAAGAATAGGGACTTGTATAAAGAGGTGTCGTCTACGAATTCGGTGCCGGCGAGTTGTTGCTACAAGTTTGAGTATTTACCCCTTTTAAGGCGTATTCATACTCGTGTAGTGTAGAAAAAGATCGCCACGCGACTTTTTTGTAGAAAAACTGTCGCTCCGTGTAGATAAAAATTTTAGCGACGAAAGGACGGCGTAAACCGCCACGGCCCGAAAGGAAAACACGCGATGGCATTCTCAAACAATAAAAGCAAAAATAAAAATAAATAAAACTGACCTTCTCTTCTTGAACAATGTCTGTGAGAAGAGGCAAGCTAGCTGGACTGCTTGTTCGGAGAAAACAACGCAGAAAAATGATTTTATTGTGTATTGCGGCCTACCAAAGTCAGAACATTCCTCGCAGACGATTCTATGTTCGGCCGGTCAATGAGAGTCGGCAAACTACCGGAGATTATCACAAGCTTGCGCAAGATCTGCAGTCTATGGATTCAGACCGTTTCTTTGAGAATTTCCGGATGTTGCCAGAAGACTTGAGATTTTGTAGAGGTCTTCGCACATGTAACCTGTGGAGTGGCCACCTTTTCGACTATTCGTACACCCTCAGACATCACAGCCACAGCCACCCTCAGCTATTCAAAATCCTATGTCAAGTAAACTGCCCAGCTGGTCAAACTCATTTAAATGATTACAGATTCTCAGGTATCTCTTATCGGTACTTGTGCATACGGTACAGGTGTACCTAAGCTTTACATGGACATTTTTCCATGGTTGTGTAATCGGCCGACTTCTACAGGTCTAGCACCGCCTGGGCGGCAACAGCAACGAGGTCGGGGGCGCCGGGTCTTCTGTCTGGTTACCGTCCAGAACAGTCGCCCTTCGCATGTTGCTCGCTACAACACACTCCCCGGGGCTGTCCTGAGTGTCCAGGATCTCGGCTCGCTGGGCTGCGTGGTCGTTAAAGTGTACCGCCAGTGCTTGCTCGGTGGGACAGAAATCATCGGGCTCTCTGTCCAATGGCTACTGCTACACCACCCTCAGGATTTGAAAATTTACCACCCTGTCAGTTGAAATGCTAGCACAAGTCCGCCAGTGACTGAAGCGTTCCATTTATGCAGGTTCTACTGTATTGTTATGTTATAGTGTGTACAACACAATTGCACAATAAACTGTGACAGATTATTAATGAATTATTGCAGCCGCTTCGGTGCCCAGATGGCCTGGCGATTTGTGTTACAGAAAGGTCGTCGGTAGTTGGTCGTGTATACGAACACCCTATCAAGCAAAATTCTGTACCGAAAGTGTTGAACATGTGTAACGTTATTATGTAAACGTCAATATACAGGATCCGCAAAAGAAACAACCCTGCAGATATTTTACTGTAGCAACCGCAAATCTCAACCGATTTCAATGACTCTTATTTTAAATGAAAGGTATATAAATTTTTCAAAGATTGGTGAAACTTTCATTAAGATAGTCCGGGCAGAGCTTTGCTTTGCTGGGACAGAGGGTAGGTCAGAGGACCAAAAATCCTTAAATTTCGACATTAGGAAGGATATCGACAATAAAATGAACTTTGACATTTGCAATAATGTCAAGCTAAAAAGAAAACAATGGTATTGTAGGGAATTTTCGATGAAAAATCTGATCTTTCTTTATGTGGTCTTTAAATTCAGAAACATACACGCTTCCGCCAAACTAGTTTCAATCTGTTCCAGTTTTACTTGCAAGGAAGGTAAAAAATTGGCGTTGTCAAGAATGAGAGATTGCTTGGCTGGCCAGACAGTCTTTTTAGATGGATCTGTAGATATGTAAAAAGACTTCTGTGAATACTGGTTTCATTGTAGCCGACTGCTGCGGTCCTGTTCTGGATCGTGAAGGTGCTCTTGTGCACCCGACTGCTGAGATGGGCCACGCAGAAAACAACATGTGGAAGAAAGAAAGAAGAGAGTTCCAAGGCACCAAAGCGTAAGTCATTTTCATCATTTGCCTCCACTATCTAACCTTCTTCGCAGTACTCTTATTTTACTGCTACCCAAGGTAGAATCAGTGTGGTGCATTTTGAAAATTTGAAACTAGGTAAAGTAATACTAGGTAAAGTTGTCACCTAAAAAACTAGGTACAGTAATACTAGGTAAAGTTCTCTGCTAAGACTCTAGGTAAAGTAATACTATGTAAAGCCCAGAAATACTAGGTAATACTAGGTAAACCTAAAACGCTCGAAATCAAGTCAAAATATTATTTTTTGGTTCGATAGAACAATAATGAAGTTAGTGGAGTTAAAATTTACGAAATTTGACACATTTCAAGTAAATATTTGTATTTTATTGATCAAATAAGTCAGAAATTCATTCTCTGGACCACTGTAATTGTGGGAAAGCCGGAAATTTGAAGGTTTGCGGACTGAAAAAGCCATGTAAAACTGAAAATATCAAACTAGGTAAACTTGTTCTACCTAGAAGTACCTAGTATGTGGATCTAAAACTAGGTAAAGTAAAACTGGGTAAAATAGAGTAACCAGCAACTAGGTAAAGTAAATCTAGGTACTTTTCCTGCATATTAACTATTTAGGTAATACTAGGTATACCTAGTTACCTAGTTACCTAGATAAAAAGTGCACCACACTGGGTAGAATGTGTAATGTAGAAAATTTAGGTCCTCTGAGGGCAACACTGCATGTTTGAATGTGCCACACATGTTTTCTACTACATTAGCTTCATACAAAAATGAGATTCATTTCGGAGAATGAGTTCGGAATTGATTATTTCAGAGTCAACATACTGCGGTTTCTTCGCATTGAATGTGAACAATGAAATGGGGTCTTTCATGCTTGGTGTGAGCTCGTGGTCATGGGCAAATGATCGCTTGATGAATGACCTTTCACTGCCGCAGTCCAAGAGGACCTTTGTGATCTTTGTGCACAGAGTGATAGGATTGAATACTGTGACCACAGTAGTTAACAAATGAACAGGAGCATGAATAGGACGCCCATCATCTGTTTCTTTCCTTTCAACTTGACACACCTTTGAGGGTATGCAATTCCACGTGTCAGCCGTTACGACGTCAGGAATGTAATGTCACATGTGTGATTGACTTATGTAAACAAACGTATACTTCGCGACTGCGCTATCAGTACCCAGCCCAGTGGTCGTTCTCTGTACAATGAATTTTCGAAATGACAGCCAACTTTATTATTTACCTGGTTGCGATAATGTCTGTTTCCACAAGGATGCTAGGTGCGCACCGTACAGGTTAAATCATTCTACCACGTGCTTTTACTTGATACTGTTTGTTTTTGGTTGCCCTTTTATAGCGAACGAAGAACATTATGTAGGAAGGTAGGAAGTGCTATGGTTTGATGGTGTGTGCAATTCCAAATTGGTTGATTGCCAATACTAAGGCTGCTTTATGTTCTTGAGTAGCGGTTGAAGGCTTTCTTCCAAACAAACCACATTTCGACAAATATGTCCTTTTGCCTAACCGCAGTTACCATAGCAACTATCCTGAATCTGCTACCCAACAATCGTTCAGGTTTTTGAGGACTACGCTTATTATATACGTATATACTAACTTAATCCATGAAAAAAATTGGTTTAGGTCTCTTCAAACTACTAAAACTGTAAAAAAGTACTTATTTCTCGCTCAAAGTACCATTTAAATGCGTTTTCGAAGGAGAACTGATGAAATTTTTTTCCCGAAGGTTACCCAGGGGACAATTGTCCCCTTTCATTTCTGAAGGTTTTCCGCTAGTTTCCGTTTCTGATATCTCAAAAATAGAAAAAAATGGACTTGTCCCCGGTCTGTACCAATGGGATAAGGTCGATACCAGGGAATTGAGATCTACCGTGGTCAACTAAATTAAAATTAAATTAAATTCGAAAATAATTTATTTCCAAAGAGTAAATTAAACGCCAAGTAAATTTCATGAAAATGTTGCGCTATCTGTTTACTTTGGAAAGCAAAAAGAAATCGAAAATGAAATGTTCACCAAATTGAGTTTTTCGGCTTTGAAAGTTGAAAGTCGACGAAATTTTATGATGGAAATTTTGTAGTTAATATTATTGCAATCATAATACTAAGACGTTGACAGCGAGCGAATGTTTAGCTGTGTTGTATTTGCAGAGACTGAGCGGCTGAATTCTAATTTACGACGACAGGCAGACGGCAAAACGCGCACATAGGTGTCAGATATTTTTGTCTGCTCTCAGAAAAACCGACCTTCCACTGGAGCGAATTAAGGCTGCTGAATAAAGAATAATTTCTTTTAAAACTAGATTTATGTTGCCGCCTAGTTGTAATGATATCAATAGTTTGTTGACAGGTAGTACGAGGCACATCCTTGCCCTATGTGCTTGATTTGAGGCCGAAAAGATCGCCTACGGGCACGGCCTAACCCCAATCAGCGCTACTTCTCAGCTCTGAAATTCAGTTTGTTTCAGTTTTGAAATAAGTAGTTTTTCTAATGGTGATGCGGCTGCATAATGGTTTCAACTTTTGCACAACAGGTGGCAGTATAATCGCATACATTATTTAAAGGAAATCCTTTCTGAAATTTCCATTTGTTGCAGAATTGAATTCATTATTCTTTTGCGATAAAAAGCGCGAATAGTGGCGAAGTACTACGAGGCCCGGTTAGCTGTTTGAATGGAAACTATTGTGAGAACGTGATTTGATTTGTTCGTTTTAGACTGTTGCTGTTGCCAACCTTTCTGGGGTGGCTGTTCGCCAACGACATATGACCACAATAAGAACAGCGGCTCGACCGCAGGACCAGTGTAGCCGGTGCATATAGACTTCGGTGTTTGTTTTACACAGTAAAGAACTGGTCTGGTACTGAATCTCAGAATAATGTTGCAACAGCAGTAGAATCAGAAACTATCGCCGATACCTACCAATAGCGAACAGACTGAGATGAACAACTAGAAAATGACTGCATTTTATACGAATTTTTTGAAAATCCGATTTGCGCAAACAAAAAATAGGTTGTTTTACTATTTTCTTTTATTACTTTTACTGAGAATTTTCCTCAGACTAATCATGAAATGTTATTTTATACCAGAGATTAATCAATGTAGGGATATTTTGCAAACTCTTGGGGGGGATTTTTCTCTGATTTAGGGTTTTTTGGTGTCAGACCTGGCAACACTCGGTGGCTCGCTGTCAGACATTTCTGTTTGCACTGTGACAAGAACGTATATTACAGCCGATATAAAATACACAAAATGAACATAAACACAGCAAAAGCAACGCATGCAAATGCCTTGTTAATAATGCTGTTATGCCATAACTGTCGTTGTAAATCGTAAATGGCGCGTGATGACAACGTCTTTCAAGTCAGCACTTCACTGAGCAACACTGATGCGAGATAAAAAATACCCGCTTCGCGGCATTCATGGATATATACGGGTCTTTGAGCTTGGCAACTGTGCTAGTTCGAGGTGGGCGCCGGCGCTCGGCACAGAACAGTTTGACCTGCATCAGGGCATTCAGAAGACGCGGCCCAGTCACAATCGTTACATATCGTATTATCGTATCGTTCGACCCTATGGGATCTTGAATTATCTGGTTATCCACTTGGTACGCGCGGTAAAGCTTCAGAGGGAATACTAGATTGCCGATAACTTCGAGAAGTCCATAGACATTCTGGGCTTGCTCTTCGGGAACTACTTTGATTGCGACGTAGCCCATGGGTTGGCCCTAAAACGAAAACATAATAAATAAACAAAAGCGAACAAAACAATAACAGAAATAAAGTCGCAAGAAATGAAGAGTAATATAAGTATGAAAATGAACTGGAAAATGTGAGACCGCATCCGAATTATCATGCCAATCAACAGGATACCTATTAGCTAATGTCCCAATGAAAGTATGGAAATTGGGTTCTACCAAACTCAAACACAGTATGACGCGTAACACGACTACATTCAAAGCATTTGGCGGCAACAAAGGGTTAGGATAGGACACTGAAGTGGTGTAACGAGCAAATAATGTGGCTTAACTGATATCACCTGGGCTGCAAGTCGGATGGGTTGTGCTGTCAGCAGCACAGATTCGGAAGCATCGAGCGGTGCTGACGCAGCGACATCAGCTAGTGCCGATGGACCCTGTCAAAATAGATATGTTGCGGATGTAAGGAGTGTGTGTAGTTAGAATGTAGAGAGAAAAAGGGTGATGCCATTATGTTTTGACTAGGCGCCGGTACTGTGCGATGTTGATGTTATGATGATGGACTTGATAGATTAAGTTAACGCGTGATGAGAGTGGGCCGACAAGCCAGTCTGCGAATAAAGTTAGTCAAGTTAGTAAATAAAGCCGAGCGGCGGTGTTTGTTGGTGCGCAACAACTGGCATCCCCGACGGGAGTTCTCCTTTTGCGAACCCACGGTGCGGGTATAACTCGCGTGGTGTTTAACTGAAGACCGTTATTACGGCAATTCAACCACTGTGCGGGTTATCTCTGGTGGCTCGAAATTCTCTTTTCTGGTGGCGGCTAGTTTCCCACCGTGCGGGCATAGCTCCGGTGGTAGTCTGAAAACCGTGAGAGCAGCGCTCCGGTGTGTCTGCACAAACAATTTTGTTCGACGCAGTGAAATTTTGACGCACAGTGCAGCAGGCTGTTTTGCCGAAGTTTTTATTACCGTGTTTCCTCAGCTGATTCTGAGTGGCCGCCGCCTTACGTACGCACTGTATTGAATTTATTAAAGCGGCACACGTTGCAGCCCATCAGTATTGATTGAAAAAGTCCGGCCGGACATAATTCATTCGCAGAATCCCAGCGGGAAAAGCGCTGCTACTGACTATTATATGTGCTGCATGAGAAAAATTGCATGTTAAAAGGGCACCGTATAAATTTGCAGAGAGAGTGCACTGAAATTGCGACAATTTGGGCCCTTGAAATTCTGTCTTTGAGGCTGTATTGGTACCAAAGTCTCAAGTGTTTTGACATTGCATTTGTTTCGTTGAATCAACGAGTTCGCTAATGTTTGTTTATGCTTACTTCACCAACTACTCGTCGCTCATCGTCAGCAGAAAAATGAACGAGTGGTGAACACTGCTTCCAGTTCTAAAGTTTCTCCTGTAAGCACTACAGCAAAAACAGGTAAAAGCCCACTTCAGCGTTTGCAAAATGCAGTAAAACGTATATCATCTCTTGGAAGTGACAGTAATCGCCAAGAAGTGCCTGCCGTGACAGCAACTTTAGATAACGACACGCCCACCAGTTTGCGCAGAGCCGAAGAGCTTACGGCGCAGGAAAAAGAACAACAACGAGCTGCTCGAGCCGTACGTTATCAGCAGAGATCTCATCGTCAAACTCAACTGCACGTACCGCCTCCCTTTCAAATGGCTCAACCAGCAGTCAATCGAGACATTGACGGTGCTGTGGGACAGTTGCAACACCTTGCGCAAAATTTGACTAATGTGCAACAAAACATGCAACAAAATTTGACTGCAGTTCAGCAAGATTTACAGAGACAGCAGCAAATTCCTGGTGTCAAAATGGCTGATTCTACTATACCATATTTTCCAGGCGCAAATGCTACTGATGACTTTGGCACTTGGCTAAACGGCCATTTCGTGCGATTAGCTGATGCATTTGGCTGGGATGAGAATAGGCGTACGCGCTTTTTGCCGATGTGCATTCTGCCCCCAGCGCGAGAGTACTTTGACTCCTTGCCAGCAGCGACTAAAAACAATTACGGGTTGCTCACACAAACTCTCACAGAACGGTTTGCTCAGCCACAGCGAGCACAGTTTCGTGCGACCGAATTGATGGATCGGAAACAAGGCGCGAATGAAACTGTTGAACAGTTTGCAGGTACCGTTAGTACTCAAAGCCCGCCCACCCAGCCCGTAGTTGATCAGAAAACTGTTCTATAGCAGAAGTCTGAAGTGAAAAATTTTAGAATTACACCCGGTCATAGCACTGTCCATTCCGCCTCAGTGCGAGCAGTTAAAGACCGGGGTCCGTGACATGATTGTGGGCAGTAAGGCAACCAGTACGGCAGCTACATGCAAGAAGAGTGCGTTCAAAGCCTTTGAGTCTTTCATGCAAGATTTGGGTCTGCAAGCAGTTCCAGCTACGCCGGCTATAGTCATGTGCTATTTGGAATCTCTGCGACAGCGGGGCAGAGTGGCGGCATCAATTGGAACAGCTTTGCATGCAATCTCCTGGTACCACCGCCTCAGAGGTTTCTCTCTCCTAGTGAGGATTTTCTATGCAAAGCTTACATTGAGGGCACGCGGAGGGCTGCACCGCCAAGCCAATGCCGAACTGTTCCGGCTACTGTAGCAATGTTAACAGCATTCACCAGACAGGCTGGGTCTTCTCATCGTTTCGTAGAGATAAGGACTTTTGTTATGTCTTTGTTCTGTTTTGTAGGAGCGCTGCGGTTTGCTGAATGCCAAGCCTTAAGATTCTGCCACATTCGACTGTTGGAGGGCGCCGTCATTTTAACTCTAGAAAAAAACAATACTGACCAGCACAAAAAGGGACATGAGATCGAATTGCGGGCTGCCCACTCAAACACCTGCCCCAAGCAAGCTCTTGTTCGCGGCTAGGGATGTGGCTCTTTCAGCCGTCAGTGATGGAAGGTTCATTGGGTACATGCAATAGCGCTCCCTATACCCAAAGATGACCTTTATATTAAGATATAGAATTGTAACCGAAAAGTGCATGCTCTCCTTCCCCTGAATTTCGACTCAGACCCTTCGGGCGGCACCAGCTCCCGAACGGCCTCTACTGAGCCCGATGAAAGGTTGCATGCATGCTTTCCGTAGTCTTACTCTAAAGAAACGATTTTAGTGCTAACCTCTGGTGTACCTGCTGCGCTGTGCAGTCTGAGGTGGCCTTCGTTCGTGTCGCCTGCGTGGTCAGCTCTCAGCAACCACCTGCGGCTGTTGACAGTAAACCACTGGTACGCTCTCTATTACAATTGTAGTCTCTCTCTATCAAAGTGAACAATTGTGTGATAGTTGCTAAATTTTATCATGATGCCAAGTTCTCCAGAACTTTAGAGACAAAAAATGGAAATTTGAAGTATGAAATTTTACTAACAAAAGTAGACCCACACATCTTTCACCCCAGCAAATAGGCGACGTGGCCGAGGTGATTGTGACAGGCAGTGTCAAGAGCTTCGGGCGTGCCATCCCAGCCGTTTCGGTAGAACAGAAAGAACTGAAGCTTGGCCTCTTCTATTCTCTGATCGTTGACAACATAGTTGTGACGACGCTCCTTGGGCTTTGCGCCATTCCTTATCGCTCTCATTCGCACTTGATTTGCATGATGAAGTCGCTGATACTCCACCATAAACTTGTTTAGCTTCATCCGCGGCTTCGACTTGAATTTTTCACTCAACGAATTGTGAAAACCTTCTGCATGGTAGTTGGTGCGCGGACCGTCGAACGTAAAGCAGTGGTTCCACAATTCGATACGCTCTTCATCTTTCAACCAAAACCGCTGAAAGTATGCAACAAGCAGTGCCGCTTTCTGATCCACAGCTTCATCTCCGGTGACATGTGGATATCGCAAGCTCCGCTGCCAGAAGGGACGAATCAGTTCTGATGGCAAGAGTGACAGAGCAACCATTTTTCGAATCCACTTCTTGATCGGACGGTAGGCAGGGGTATTGTACTGCTCGGTCTGATCATAGACAGGCTTCAACCCTAGGTTAGCAACTTGTTTCCGGATAGCACTCACAAAGTGGAAAACGCAGCCGGTCTGCAGACTGTTGCGGTAAACGGTTCTGAACGCATTGATCGCAGCGAATTCGAAATCGAAACGCCCAACTGCTGGCGAGGAAAACGGATCTGGAAGGGTTTCGATTCGACCGGTACTTCCGTACTGCTCAACTAGCTTCTCTCGAACAACTCTGAACAACTGTGTGTAGGTTTCTTGCGTCTTGTCTGGCAGAACAGCTACAACTGCTGGGAAGGCTTCATACTGGCCGGCGAATTCGGGATTTTCGCTGTTGAGAAAACCATGGATAGTGTACAGCTGGTATGCAATGCGAGGGCAGTATTTGAAAGTGCCATCGAGGACCCAGTGCTTACTGTGGAACAAAAGCTGGAGATCCTGTTTAGAAGAGAAAACGATCATCGGAGGCTCACCTTGTCCCGACTGGTGAATGATGTAGCATTCCGCCTCTTCCGCATTTTGAGCCATTGTATCCTCCCAGGTCAGAGACAGCTGTCGCCAAGTTTCTTCAGGATCCCCGATTCCATGCAGAACAGGAAACACTTTGTTCCACTCCCGATAGTAAGAACTGCGCATGCATGCAGATTGCTGTACTGACTTTTCTGATGTCTTGCTATTTGAGCGCACCAGTTCATCTCTAAATATGTTTTCACCAATTAACGGATTACGGTGTGATCTGAGTGGGCCTTGGTCTGAGTCATCAATACAAATACAAATTTATAAATCAATACAAGGAAATATCTATTTCCCCCCCGCTCCAGCACAATACAGTCACGTCTCGTTAATCCGGACCTCGTTAATCCGGATATTCGCCTTCCGGACAAGATTAGGCCAGGTCCCAATTTTCCCCCATGTTATATGACTCGTTAATCCGGATCCGGATTCGTTAATCCGGACAGAAGATTTGGGGTCCCAACTTCGAAATTTGTATGGTAAAGTGATTCGTTAATCCGGATTTGGTTAATTTGGACAAAATCCATGCGCAATTTTTCAATTCAGGTGTGAATTTTCAATTGAATAATGCTTTTCCTTGAGTCAGAATGTGATTATTTTTGCCTTTTTAGGAGCTATAATCAGCTAAAATCAGTTTTTGGTGTTTAATTAGGAGGTACAGCTGCAGAATCTGATATGAAACTAACAAAAAGCTGTCATTTAGACCTTTGACCTGAAAAACAGCGTTTTCGCTTTGATTCGTTAATCCGGAAATTCGCTAATCCGGACAAAATTGGCCGGTCCCAACTTGTCCGGATTAACGAGACATGACTGTACTACCAGCGCCATCATCATTGCGGCCATCAAGGTGATTTATGGCAACCTTGGCCTCCTTACCTTAGAAGCGGTCCATTGTACCTGCCGCCAAATTATCGGCCCACTGGAAAACCAGTTTTTCCATCACTCTCCTATGCCACCAGGTGTTGGATATAAGCGAAGAACATATTCAGCCGTCTCATCCCGATTAAAATCAAGGGTCGCGAAACGTTGGTCCAGCTGTTCTACGTACGATTTGAAGGTGTTCTTAGTATTACTGTCAGGAATGGCACCTGCCGCCAATGTAGCAAAAGTGAGTTGATGTTGTTGCTCTAATCTACACTAAGTTAGTGCAGCACAGGGGAAAATACTCTGAAAACTTACTGACAGTGACCAGACGTTCTTCTATTTTTGCAGATGTCGCTACAGCAAAAATTGAAAAAGGGGCCATGTTTGTTCAACGGAAGCTAGTACTACTACAAACTTGGCCGAAAAGAGGCGGTGCGTCTGAATACGCTTTTGACGGATCTAAAAAGCGTGGGAAAAAGCGATCAGTGTTGCGACAATATTGAAAACAGTATGTTTTTCATTTATATCTGTATTAGAGTTATAATATGTTTTCACAAAATACCACAGCCCATGAAAGAGTCTATAACATGACACCCTGAACTGTTTGGAACCAATCTAAAACATGGCACCATGGAGTCTATAACATGACACCCTGAACAATGTACACCCATTTGGCCGAAACACTGTTCGATCTTCTGTTGCGGTTGACGGTGGCATTGAATCAGAACCCGGAAGCCGAAGTACTCCGATACCTCTGTCGCAAGGCCATTGTCCTGGCAAAAGATATCAACGCCAGTCTATTCAGCGTAGACTGGTTTTCATTGCATGATCAAATCAGCGGTACTTTTTTATTATTTCCGTAAAGATTAGTCCAAGACAACTCATTCTCGCTCTGTAGGGTACAGATCATCGCTTTCCAAATTCCCTGACTTTCCTTGACCAAGATAGAAAAATTCTCTGACTTTTTCACAAGCAACGTGACAAAAGTAATAAGAGGAGGCCTGGTTGTGCAGGGCGAGAAAATTTTGCAAAATTCGTAGTCGTTTGAAGAGGTTTGGAGGACCGGGGCGGGAAAATTTTGCAAAATTTAGTAATCAAAAAATACACTTAGAAAGAACACTTTTTTCTATGCTTGTACTGCATTCCTTCAGTCTGTATATAATTATAATTTCAGGTGGGTGGTAAAAAGGGTCAGCTTGAGTTCTTCATCAGAGTCAGACGATGAAAAAAGAAAAAAAGGAAGATTTGGTTGGCAAAAAGGTAGTTGATAAAATATAAGGAAGCACACAGTATGTACTGACTAATTTTAGGTTCGTATGCCGACAGAACAACAACCACCACCTGTAAAAAAGCCAAACAAATAGCACCAAAAATAGCCGCTCGACGCCCCGCGTTGGTATCAACAGCTGTAGAAACGAAAAACGTTTCCACCGCACCGAGCAGCCAGAGTGTGTGGTGTGAAAAAAATGTTTGCTGCTGAAATCTGGATTTGAAACAAGATAAACCAGTTGATCCCGCTACTATACGTGAGTTGGAAACATATTCTGGTTCTGGTTTTCGCCGTTTTCGATAATAGAAAATATTTTATCAGCGTAAACCAGGATGCGGTCTAGGATGTCACCTTCTATACTAGCCCTACAGCATCGGCTTCAAACGTAACGAGGCTTTTGCCAGATGCAAATATTTCTTTTAGAACATCCGTCATTAGCTTATGGAACATTTTTTCGCTTATTTCTTTCTTCGGTTTGCTTTGCTCTTACCATGTCAGTACTGCAAATAAAATGTTGAGTTTGGTATGCGTAGAAAAAATCATGACTTTAGTTTGGATGACAGAGCGTCAAATGGCGACAGTTACAAACCCAGGCGCGCTGTTAATTCTGCTAGGGCAGAATTAGTGTTGTACGTACGTAGTCTTCGAGCCAGACCGTTAAACTCCAATTTTTTATTTTCAAAATTCAAAAGACTTACTGTCTGACTCTAAGACAACGTTTCTATGTATCACTAACTAGCTAACGTACAGTGTATTTGGTGTTAGACGATAAGGAAACGGAAAGAAATTCTTTGAAGTTTTACAAGTTAATAAACGTTTTAGATCTAGTTACTTAGTTCGTGAGTTTGCTATGTAAACATAATAAATGTGTCCAATCTAGTGCTTCCGAGTAAATATATTTTGAAATTAAATAACTATTAAATTGCTTGCTCAGCCTTTAGAACAAAGTAACTTGCGATTAATTTGCGTGGTACCCAAATTGTGAAATTTAATTTGATACAAATTTATTATTTATATGAATGAAATATAAATTTGCTAAAATCAATACTCAATTACTGCGGAAACAGCTCAAAATCTGGGTCGTGTCCATCCAAAATAAGTTGAACTTTCTTCAGATGGCGACAAATCGTCTACAAATTAGCATTTAGTGAGTTTATATCTTTGCTATAGGACTGAATTTGTTGTTTTGTAGCCAGACTTCGGTTAGTCAAGCTGCCAAACCAAACAAATTTATATCAAATTTCTAGGCCAATTTTACGAAATTTAATATTAATAATTGTAATTTGTTTGGCAGTTATCGCGAGAAATTTAATTTGTTATTAAATTGCTATTTACTTGGTGATTTTGGCCAAAACAATTTAATTTTGTTATTTAATTTTAATTTGATCGGAAACACTAATCCAATCCTGTTTTCTCTGCGGTTGACTGGTCTTCACTAAACTTGTTTTGTATTCATATGTTTCAAAATCTACTGTACGTTTTCTTCATGAACTTCGAAAAAAATGGAATGTCTGGGAACCGAAGAACACAGACGATCTAATAGAAAAAGATTGAAAAAATCCCCATCGTTTTATGTTCCATTAAAATTCTAATAAAGTAACAGAGAGTTTGCCTGCGTTACAGTAACATGTCGCTGAGTCAACAAACCTTAAAGCGCGAAAGCAGCGAGTCAGCGTATGCCGAGTCGAGTGACAATGAAATGAAGGAAGTGTTGCAACAGTTGCATCGCGAACGCGAACACGAAGGGCATGGAGGCCTGTTTTAAAAAGAGCCCCTTCATTGGGCAATGGCACACCAGCACTATCTTTCAAAGCCTCCTCAATCCGACTAGCAACGTTCTCTGCTTGTAGCAAGGTGTTGCAAGGACCTCCCGAAATGTCAAAGTAATACCGTATGGTGGGGCGCAAGCCGTTTCTAAACAGACCAAGTAAAATTCCTTCTCGCTGGTCCATGTTAACTCCTACTGTGGCTGCTCTACCCCGTTGCTTAAGTCTAGTCATGAATGCTGCTACTAACTCATCTTCCTTCTGGCGCATTGCTACTAGATCGGTCATACACCTTCTAGTGTATTCTGGGGGCTCTAAGCGCTCACGTAGGCGCTCAATCAACACTTGGTAATCGGCACGCTCAGCTTCGGTTAGCCCATAATAACATTCCCACGCGCGTCCAGCAAGTAAATTTGGTAATATGGCGTGCCTCACTGCATCATTACAACCAGCCGCGGTTGTAAATGTGTTAAACTTATCGAGAAAGTCGGAAAACCTCTGAGTGGATCCTCCATAAAACTGGCCAATGACGTCTTTAGCGTTTGACATAACGGTATGCCGAGGTCCAAGCTGTTGAGCTTGATTGAGCAAATTTTGCATCTGAATTTGACCTCCCTCCATCTGCTCAATTCTGTTCAGGGCGTTGTCTAAACGAGCCTGTAAATCGTGTACCTGTGCGTCGACCATATTGTCTCTATGTAGGGCCAATTAACCAATCCGGGTCGGTCTACAGGTGATCGGGAACGTCGTCCAGCTGCTGTGGCTGTCTCTTTCCCTGTTGCGCAATGGGTAGACGTCGAGTTCAAATTCTTCCAGTGTCTATCACTGACTGGGTATGGGTCGGTAGAACCGTAAACTACTGTACATTCACTTCAATTAAACAACACAATTAACAAAAACCGACCGATCACTCAATTAGCAAATCAAAGCGACAGGATTGTCGCTACTTCATCAAAAGCAGGCTTCTCTGGCTCAAATCACCGTTCACGCTATCGTTCACGTTCACGTGGATATCGAGGAAGTGCATCAGCTCTCCTCTCCTAACTGCTGTATCCAAGCGCTTTTTGAACTCCTCTGCTTTCTTGCGCATAGCCTCAGATGGTTGAGCATTGAGGGCATCTGTCAGGCTTTGTCCTATCTCCGTCATTCGCTCGTTGTAACCGATTTGCCACTCTTCTTCTCTGACTGTTGTGGCTGACTTGTGCGCAACTATCTCCGTCTCCTCCTCCTCCTCCTCCTCCACATGGCGATCAGGGTTTGGGAAGGTCGGTTCGCAACTGGGCCCACGGGAAGTGTTCGAATTGCAGCCAGCAGAAACGTCGTCCTTAAACAGCTTATTAGTAACGAAAATGGGAAATCGAAAAATAGCCAGGCGGTCTTTTTTGGCCAACACCAAAGTGTTACCTAGCATTTTCCCGAAATTTGACTTTACCTGGCTTACAAAAGTGCAGCATACATGTACATTGTAGCTTAGTAATAGAAATGCTCACTTTAGAACAGAACAAGCTTCTGTAGAATCCAGGTCGCGAGAGACCGGCCAGCTCAGCAATGCGATTTCTGTCCTCCTCACGAACTGGCAGAGTATTCCACGGCGAGACACCAAACAAACGCTGGACCAACAGCTGGTGCTTGCAGAAACACCCAAACATCCCTTCGATGCACTCGCAGAATCCATCAGAGGTGTTGACCCTGTAGTACGTTGCAGACTGACTGAGACTCTCCACTCGGTATAGCGAATCAGACAACATTTCAACTTCTTTGCCTGATGAGGGCCACTGTCTGATTTTACTGTCCAGCGCTTTCAGCTGGTGGAATGGGCGTGAGTGGCATCCTCGCACAAACAGACTCAGCCGTTCCAGATAGTACCTAAAAATCAATTTACTTAAACTTGAAAATCTTAGGGCAAAAATTGGAGTGCAAACTAGTATTGGGTATTGGATATTGGGGTTTTTGTCCCCCAATAGCCAATACTAATCGGGACCTGTCAAAATCGAAAAAAATCCAGGTTCACCTGAAAAATTAAATCTAGAAAAACCGAGAAATATTAATTCCAGTACAAAAGATCTTGCCTGCATCACTGGAATGTACCTGTTCACTGAAGTGCAATGTTTTGGCCCAGATATGCAAGTATTGGGGTCTCAGTTTTGGTATTGGGTATTTGGTATTTGTGGTTTTACATGCCGCCAACCAACCTACAATTCCAAAGTGGTTGCGAGGCTGTCAACGAGAGAAACCAGGTTGAATGTCTTGGTCCGGTTGAGCACGATCTCTTTGATGATCTGCACTGCCACTTCAGCTCGGTTGTTGGTATGGGAGCCCAAAATATCAGGGCCTCTGAACGCCAGACACCACATCTCTTTTCGTTCCCACTCATTTTGCAACCGCTTCGCCACTTTTGGGTAGTCGATCGAAAGCTCAGAAAACAGCTAAAATTATTATGTACAATAGTGAGTCCAACCAGTGAGTAGTGGGTTTACAAAATTGCAGCCATTATTTATAATCGGTACCCTTTTTATGATTGTATGTATGTACGTAAGGGGCCGTCCATAAACGACGTCGTTCCAGAGGGGGAGGGGGTCGGCTGAAATGCGACGATAGACAACGCACCAGGAAGGGAAGGGGTTACCAAAAAACGACGTCGCTTTTTTCGGAATTTTGGGATACTTGGATTGGATTATTTTCGATTTATGCACCATTCCGTGAAACGTTTCTACATACACAAAAGCTTCCCCGAGTGGTTGTAGGGATTTATTCAAATTGATTGCGCAGTATGGTAACAAGAAAACGTTACGGTACTGTATGTACTGCCCTTTTATCGGGGGAGAGGGTTAAACCGAAAACGACGTCGCCCTTGGGGGCGGGGGTCCCCCCGACACGACCCCATGCGATTTTGGGGGGAGGGGCCTCCGAAAATCGGGATTTTGGAACGACGTCGTTTATGAACGGCCGCGCATACACTGTACCATACATGTACTAGGGGGTTAGGGGGGTTACCCCTGCTGGAAAGGCCAAACTCCCCTCGCCCCCGAGACAGGTCAAGGGACCCCCACGAGCCAAAAATAGAAGTAGCAGTAGTGGCTCCAGTACTAACAAAGTGGCTCAGAAATCACTAATTTTTAGCCTAAAATTCGCTTGAAAAGCGTTTGGGAATCGAATTTGGTATTTCCACTGCTGATATTTAAGATAAATCGGGATTTTTGGAAGCCCTTTTTGTCATTTTTCGCTTGTTTTTAGCTCTAAAACGTGAATTTCCAGGCGTTTTGGAGCTTTTTGAGCCCGGATTTGTTACATGTATGCACGCACAGTACGTGAATAGTAAACATACTTGCACGTACTTACCTTCTCAAACCGCGATTTGGCCTGCAGGGCAGTGTAGCTGTAGACAATGTTCCTTATGTCCAGCATAATCTTCCGCCGATTCTCCTTTTTCACTGCCGTTTTAGGTTCACGGAGCCAGCGCCAGATCGCATTCAGCCAATGGAAAATGCACAGGGAAATTTTCGCGCTTCGCCAGTTCTAAAAACTATATGTATTTAGCAATATCATACACACATTTCGGTTTCACACAAAATTCTTTGGTTTGAATTGAAAGGTGATATTCTTTTAGAATGAAATTTCCTATAGATACAGAAAAAATTGCTGAGAGAGAAAAACAACCTCGACAGACATAAGTCCAGAGTGTTCTGCTTTACTGTCGTCGCAGACAAAGTTCTTCGGATACAACTGGCCACCAAATCCTTCCTGATCGAGCATTTGGTCCAGCAGGTTGAAGGCAATAGAATAGTCTGCGGCACTCTGTCTTTCAGTGACAAGAATGGCCAAAGGAACACCGCCGCAAGGAGTAGGGGTGAGCATCACTGTGACGCTTAGTCCAGAATCGTCCATGGAGGCCGAGCTGTCTACATGACAAACCAGTTTAGACTCATGTAGTTCATGGGCTCGCTGCATGATCGGGGTCTGGATAACCAAGGCGAACTTGTCCTCCGACTACTGTTGATCGGGTATACCCATCATACCCATACCCGAAACTGGGTATTTTTGAGCAAAACTACCTGAAATTGGGTATACCCATACCCGGGTACTTTTTGAAATACCCATACCCGGGTATACCCGATTTTTTGAAAAATACCGGGTATTTGAATGGGTATTTTTAGAAAAAATCATGCAAACACGCACGTTATTTTCTGTAAAAACTGTGAAAAAATTCTCTCAAGGAAGTGTTAAATAGAACGCTTTTCGCCATGAACCAGAGACTGCCACTTTACTATTTCGGAACGTTTAGTTTAGTTATTCCCCCACTTGTTTCAAGAATTGTTTAATTAAGCATTTTTTGCATTTTCTAGTTTTACGCATAAAACATAATGAAAACATATTAATGATAAATGTTTGTGGCCTCAGAGATGAACGTTTTCGGATGTTATGCACTCAATTTCTCGCTGCAAAATTCATACATGTACAATGCAGTATTGAATGCATGGCATGCATAGAACATGGTGTTTGACTGAAGTAGAATAATTTTACAAATGTACGTACAGTACATAAAAGTCTTAGAGTAGGCTTCTTGCCTCTCATCTACTTCTAATATAAAGTGGGCTTATATTTTTGCGATCCCTTTCAAGGATAAGTACTGTTCTACTAGGCTAGTAATTTAGTTAGACTTAAGCTTACAGCCATACATACAGGTCATCCGCCGAAGGGGGTTGGGGAGGTCTGGTGCCGGCCGGGGTCTGAGCCCAAATTCTAGGGAGGGGATTGGGCACTAAAAAACGCTAAAAAAATCGCTATTTTTCGGCTAAAAATCTTAAAAATTACTAATTTGGGCTGAAATGCAGATAAAGAGTGCTGTTTTTTCAAGCGATTTAGACAATTTTTGCGTCTTAAATTGCAAAAAATCGCAAAAACTTGCTCAAAAAATTACTTGCCAGAAAAATCGGAGGGGAAGGGTCGGAAAAATCGTCTCTGAGGGGTGGCCCCATACATGTAACAGGTCATCCGCCGATGGGGGGGGGGGGGTTGGGGGGGGGGGGTCTGGCGCCGGCCGGGGGGGGGGTCTGAGCCAAAATTTTGGGGGAGGGGGGTGGGCACTAAAAAGCGCTCAAAAATCGAAAAAATCGCAATTTTTCGGCTAAAAATTGCCAAAAATTGCTAATTTGGGCTGAAATACAGCTAAAAAGTGCTGTTTTGCAGGCGATTTTGGCAATTTTTGTGCGTGAAATTGTAAAAAATTGCAAAAATTTGCTCGAAAATTTACTTGCCAGAAAAATCGGAGGGGGGGGGTCGGTGAAATCGTCTCGGGGGGGGGGGGGGCAACCGGGGGGGGGTGGGGTTTTTGGGGTGGGGGGCGGCCCCCCCCCAGACCCCCCCTGTTACATGTATGGGTGGTCCCCATCTGAAGGGTCTGGTCTAAGTCGGGTGGGGGACAGACCCCCAGACCTTCCTGTTAGATATATGACAGCATTTCTACATATGCATTTGGTCTGTTGATCCTGCGGGAAGTATTTACAGCAAACTGATATTTTTATACAACTTTGTACTAATGTTGTTGACCCAGAATCAGAAAGTACAATGTACTACTAAGTATTAATAATTACTCCAGAAATCTGATTCGGTTTTTTGCCAATGTTAATCTACCAAAAAGTATTCGAAAATTATCAACTGTTCCAGTAACTGTAAAGTTTAACTGTAGCGGCTACTGCATCATCTGTTGGGTACATAATTGTTGTTCAAAAAGCAGATTTAAAGAAATATATTATTGCATAACCTATTGAAATTTGGCAATTTTTGGAAATTTCGTGATTTTAATGAAAAATACCCGATTTATACCCGATACCCGGGTATTTTTAAAATACCTACCCATACCCATACCCGGGTATGGGTATTTTAAAAAATACCTACCCATACCCATACCCAATTCAAATTCGAATACCCATAGCAACAGTACCTCCGACCACACATAACACAGCTTCGTGCCCTTCTCAGCCAGCTCGATCTTTCGTTCTTCTAACAGCTGCAACTTTGTGGTATTGCTTAGTGACTGTGATAAAATACTAATACTTTCTAATCCTGAAAATTTGAGCAAAATCGATCAAGAACTGACCCAGAACGAACCGTTTGAGCACAGTTCGAAAAAGGGAGTGGACACTTTTTTATCTAGTACACATATGTACGTATAAATTTTACATGCGAAAATTGTGATTTTTTGGTGTTCTTTTACATAAAAGTCTGGGATTAAATGACATACAGCAAAGTATAGTGGTGATACCATATATTGCTCATCTAGTTTATAGGAGGTATACAAAATTCAAACAAAAAACGGGCGAAATTCAGATGTGCCTGTAGTACGCCTAAACTATTGTCATTAAAGCTGAACCTGGGCTTATTTTAGGGCCAAAAAGTGCTAAAACCTAAAACAAGCCCATGCGCTTATGTACGAAAAAAGCCGGTATTATGTACATACAGTACTCACTTCTCTGGTCAGTTCCCCGTTTCTGTCTCCCAAATTCGTGGCCCTCCACAGACGATACAAATGCTCAACGCGATTAGGGGCTGGGTTAATGGAGCCGTCGCTGACGTCAGCAGTTACGTCATCGGAAGACGCCACCAGTGAGCGAAAGTTAGCACGCCAGGCAGCCCTCGGCCCAAGTCCGGCATCGAACAAAGAATAAAGCTTCTCCTTCACCGCAGCGCTCAGTCGAAGATGCACCATAGTCAAAGCATTGTGAATTCGATGGTTGTGCAGCCACTCCAGTTCAACAACACCAAACAGCCCTACAATGAAGTTTGTACTTGGTAGGCAAAGATACGCACAAGTGTAAAAGGTGGAAGGAAGTGATCCGTCTAGTTTGTTTGTATTTTGTAACACTGTTTCGCTCTTAGGTAGGAGTTCTATTTTGGGCTGCGGTTTTATGTTCACATAATAATAATATTCATATGAAAAAAATGTGTGCGACGGGACTGTTTAAAAAAATTTAAAGATCTCTAAATAATCTCTTTAAAACCTATAAAAGATGCAGTCAGTCGCTGAAACCTTGTGTGGGTTTAGTTAGTCCTGACGGAGTTTCAGGCGAACTAATTTGTATACATTGTACGTAAGTATTGAGTGCAAAGTCAGCGTTCGCCGAACAGGGTGAGTAGGCATTGCATATTGGCATATTTTGCGCTAAAATAAGCTATTCTGAGTTCTTACTTATTATTACACCTGATCTAGGCTTACTTTTATCATAATTACTATGCAAAAATTCCAAAAAAATTCCTGAGGGTAGTACGACGGCAGGGGAGGGGAGGGGAGGTAGGTCAGAGCCCGAGGGGTATTAACCCCCTCAGCCCTCCTTTGCCCATGTCTGAGGGTGAGTTCAAACTGATTAAAATAAAAGCAATCATATCCAAAAAGTTTGTAAACGCACAACACCTATAGTAAAACCAATAAACTAACCTCTTCTGCGAAATTCATCTTTTCTCTTGCCGTCTGCAGTCACTCTGTAGGCCCATAGAGTAACTGCAGCTGCGCAGTTGGTGTTGCTCTTTCGAGGGGAAGGTCGGTCGTCCGCGTCAGGCTTCTTCTTGTTCCTACTGCCAAAAGCACACTGCAGAGCCAGACGAAAAGCACCTCTCTTTCGATCTTGCAAGAGCCGACGACGCTTTCGAACCCAGTTGGTCCGAGATCGCTCACCAAACTCAGTCAGCCACTTCACGCCATCTTCTTCCGTGGCAAAGTCTGTGCGGATTTTGACACTGCTGCTTCCAGTCGCGCTATCGTAGACAAATGATTCTATTTCTTGTCTGAAGCCAAGAGGGAGTAACTTTTTCAAATTCACTGAGTCTTTGATTGGAGAATAAGTTTCCATTACTACAAAGCAGAGCTAGCGCAGATAGAGAGAAGGAAACACAGAACAAGAACACCAAGTCAAGAGCAGGAAGTGGACTGTAGTTACTTTTTTTGCGTCGGAAGCTGCGTTAGGTGCGGCGTAAACTGGAGGCGCGTATTCCTCTTTGGCCCAGAGGCCGCGCCCGCCGGCTGTGCGTTACTGTGGACGGCTTTCAGGAACGGCGTCCGGTACGGATTTTAGCCAAATGTTTTTTGGCGATCTCGGTGGCGAAATTATTCATCAAAAAATATTGAAAAAAACATCGCTGCCAACACGATTCTAAAAGGCAAAATTCAAAACAAATAGATATCAACCAACAATTATTGTTTACCTAATCTCAAAGAATTTCATTTTATAGTACAGTAAACTTCTTCTTGAGTCAATTCGAACTTTTCTTGAACTTTTCTCGAGTCAATCGGACTGGTAAATTCCGAAAGATTTTTTCCTTTAAGTATTGTATGCGATTATACTGCCACCTGCAAAAGTTGAAACCATGAAACGACCGCATTACGATTAAACCGCCATCTGTTGAGCAAAAGTTGAAACTAAAACTTCTTTAAACACAATGTATTGTTATTCTGGGACAGAATTAATTTCAAATCTACAGCAAACCTGATTTACCAACTTTAATCCCAAAAATTTCAAGCAAAACCTGAATGTTTTATGTTCTGTTAGAATTTTTTGTTTGCATTACAGTATGTCGTCGAGTCAACAGTTAGAGCACGAAAGCAGTGAAGTGCCTAGCGATAGCGAAGTAAAACAAGTGCTGGAACAATTGCATCGCGAAAGCGAATGCGAGCACGAAGAGATTATGGAACTGTTTTTCGAAAAAGAGCACGAGGCAGAATTGGAGGTGGCTAGGGAAATGGAGGAGGCGCGAGAAAAGAGCGAAAATGATAAAATGTGAGATGGCAAATTGCGATTAAAATGAATAAATTTATAATTATAGCGATTTTCGGCAGCACAACGTTGAAATGGAAGAAATGCTGCACACAACATACAAAAAACTGTTAACTAAACAAGAACGAACGAAATTTTGCTATTGAATAAATTTTCATTTAGATATGGAACAGAGTACACACACTTTGGTTTTACAATTGTGTAGTTGGGCGCGAGGCGAACAGAGGTCAACTGCTGCTGTAGGGCGCCATGTAACGTTGAACAAAATCATCAGTTGGACGATTTCGTCTCAAGAGCCGACATTTTTAAGATTAGCGAGCCAGTTGTCCATGGAGCAAGTGCGCGATTTGAGCACAAAGTTTTTGAACGAAAAATGTAACTGGGCGTCGATTACGGCACTTCTCATACTGTGCGCAGAAATGATGGCAGGCTCCAACTGCGATCGTACGAAAATACAGTTATTTTTCCAAGAACTGCTAGAAACGAACAAAGCTGACCAGTTTGTGCAATCCCAAAAGGGTTGGTTAGCGTATAGAGTAGAAGATAGGGAATTGCGATCATTAATGTTTACACTTACCTGTTTTATGTCGAGTTGTGTAAAATATGGTACTTGTTAAGGTGACAGTAAAGAGAATTTGCTTTAGCAGCTGTCCAACATGCGACCAACTGGGTACAGCCACTATTTGTGCTATAAGCGACAGCAGATCGAGACCGACATTAGCTGGCGAGAGGTGTGTCAAGTGTGGCACAGCTACTGGGACCAGCTCCAACAACAGCAGCGAGAAGATTTCAAGTCAGCCGCTCTCGCGATACGACAAGCCGGCCATACCAATGTGGTCGGCTGCAATAATTTGCTGGCTGTGGCCGAGCAGGTGCTGGAAGCTGACATTCATAACCAATTGACTGGTGTTGCTGTTGCTACTTAGATTTTGCGGTTGTTAAATTAAATTTCGGATTTGGATTGTAGGACACTAAAGATTGTACAATGGAAAAAGAGCAAAATGACTAGACTCGAAGCATCGAAAAGAAAAAAATTACTATTGCAAAAAGAAATTGGATTTTCGGTCCACCACGCTTGACACGGGTCCAATAGCCCAAAACCCCCCATTTTGAAACAAAAAATTGGTCCGGCATCCCATGATGGCTATCGCCACTTTTCTAATTTTCTCTATTACTCGAACCACCAATAAAATTTACGATTTTTGTTTTGCGAATCGAAGTCTAAATGTCATTTAATATCATTTCTGCTCTAGACTCGAAGCATCGAAAAGAAAAAATTTACGATTTTTTGTGCAAAAAGTATCAACATGGGGGTTTTGGGCTATTGGACCCGTGCCAAGCGTGGTGGACCGAAAATCCTACAGCCATTACTACTCCACACGCACGGCCCGCTTTGAGTTCCTTGCTGCTGTATCTGTTGTCTGCCTTCTTATGGAGCCGAACTTTGCTGTTGGAGTATATATTTCTGAATACGGGCCTAGTAAATCGAAGTGTAAGCAGTTCTTAAGTCCGGCTGCTCTGAGTCAACACTCCCACACATGGGTGCGTCTTGGTGATACATGGTATGCGTTTCATGTCACTAAAATAGTACACAGTAAGTTTGAGTTTTGTTTGTTGCTATTACTTCGCTTCAAATGTTGATATGTAGGCAATCAGAAGGAGGCCCGAGACGAGGAAAATCAACTTGTCACTCTTATTAATAGACAATTGGCGGAGCAGGACCGGACGCAGACGGAACTGACTGCTGCGCTATTGACAAGGAATTGAATAAAGAAAAACGCATTTTGCCGCTTCCTGCAATCCCGAAAGAGCTTTGCGGAAAAACTGAATACTGTGCTGCCCAATCAGATTTCAGTTTTCCCATCCGTGCCCAACAATGAACTTCTTGACGATTTCGGGCAGCTTCGGATACTTCAAATGCAATGGCAACGGGTCTTAAGGACCTCAGATTCCGCTTCTGCACCATCTGACATGAGCAGATAAACGATAACACGGTCAACCAATCAACACAAAACCAATCGATTGTGTTGTGGGACCTGTACGGCAGCGCGAGAAATTAGCTCTTAAAAAATTAACTTTTTGGCTGTTGTGGTCCGAGTTATTAGCCAAATTTGGACTTGATCTATTCGTAGTCATCAGGGCTATTAGGTGATACCATCCGCGCCTTCCAGGAGCTTCCAGTTCATCAGAAATTCCAGTGGCTTTGGTTTTGAGCGCCCTCTGGCGCTGGAGTCCGGAAACGGTCACTACCTAAATGTCAGCTGCAAAAAAAGCTGCTGAGACTGTGAACAAGCTGTTCACCTGCCTGCTGTGCCGTCAAGTCTTCCACACAGGGGGCTGAGGGGTTTGGGCAAAGGGGGCTGAGCCCCTCAGGCCCCCACAACCACAATCAGAAATTGTTTGGAAGAATTTGAATAGAAACAAATTATGATAAAAATAAGCCTAGGTTAGGTGTAAATGAGCTCAGAATTCAATTTTAACGAAAAATAAGCCAAAAAACCTTGAGTTTTAGCCAAAAGGCGGACTTTTTGGTTTGCCGAAATGTTAGCCCGAGTTTAGCCAAAAAATGGACTTTTTGGTTTGCCGAAATGTTAGCCCGAGTTTAGCCAAAAAATGGACTTTTTGGTTTGCCGAAATGTTAGCCCGAGTTTAGCCAAAAATGGACTTTTTGGTTTGCCGAAATGTTAGCCCGAGTTTAGCCAAAAAATGGACTTTTTGGCTTGCCGAAATGTTAGCCCGAGTTTAGCCAAAAAACGGACTTTTTGGTTTGCCGAAGTGTTAGCCAATGTTTGTATCAGGTAAACCAAAAGTCACGCAGTAACAGAGTTACTACCTAAGACGCATTTCCAGGCATTTCTGAGCTTCTTAAAATTTTGCACCTGACAGGCAAACCCCACCTTGGCCCGGACTTGGCTATAATGTTAGAGGTCCGCCATCATTGGATTGAGTCTCACAATTTACTGTTACCAGGTAAATCAATCGCAAAGAGCCACTTTACATCTCCTTCCTATTTCTTACCCACCCTCTACTAACAGGGTACGTGCGACTTTTTCAGAGCAAAATTCCCTGACCTTTCCCTGACCAACCAAGGTGAGGAAATTCTAACAAGGGTGAGAAAATTTTGAAAAATTGGCTCTGAAAAAACGCATTAAAACACAAAATGAAGAGTACGCATACGCGAACGTAAGGACAACCTATGCAAGTACTACTTACAGTGGCGGCCAAAAGTTTGGACGCACCCCCAAAATTTTCAGTTTTCTTTTAATAACACCTGTCCTGTTTGCAGTTTGCGGATGAAGTTGCGTGCTAAGTTTGTGCATAGTAGCCCTGCATAACCTGACACCATATGGTGTTCGGTCCCCCTCACGTTGCTGTAGTGTGAATCCATTTTCCAAAGACCCCAGAAAAATGGGTGGACAAAAGTTTGGACGCACCAACTGATTTTTTAAAAAAACGGAGCAACCTGCAGCAATAAAGAACAAGTAAGAATGAAACATGTATTTAGGTGACTAGCACCTTGTTGGGAAGCCATAAGACTTGACCACAACTGGACAGCGCTTGGGCAAAGAGTTGATTAGTTTCTGACACAAAGACTGGGGAATACAAAGCCAAAATTCTGTGATGGCAGTGTCCAGATCGGACAGATCTAGGGGTGCTTTACTGATAACGTCTCTCTGGACATATCTCCACAAATTTTCGATTGGATTCAGGTCAGGTGACTGAGCAGGCCGGTCCAAAACTGCGACTTTGTAGTTAGCGAATCACTGTCTGACTGACCTCGCCGTGAGCTCGGGGTCATTATTCTGTTGAAACAGCCAATTCAGACCGAGGTTCTGTTCTACATATGACAGCATGATGTCTACCAACATGTTGGTGTAGTCGGTTTTATCCATGATCCTATGGATACAATAAATGGGCCCTAGGCCTTTCAATGGGGAAGAAGTCCACATCATAATGCTACGGCCTCCCCACTTTACAATGCTCTGCACAGTCTGGTCGGAATTCCTCTGCCACAAACGGCTTGACATATAGCCGGCCATCGCTTCCGCACCGATTCCACTTCTTTTCGTCCCTCTAGAAAACCTTGGAACCAATCTACAATGGTTCAATGTAGGTGGGCCTTTGCCCACTGGAACCGTTTTTGCGGTCACAAAAGTTGATAGGTGTTTTTTTCCTTGCGATGCAACAACTCAACCCTTTTCGCAGTAGAATTCGGTGCGGGGTTCATGCAGAGATGCTTTGACCACACGCAGCCTCTATTTGCTCTGTTACCTTATGAGCAGTCTTAAGCCGATCAACTAGCCATATCGTTACAAGGACCCATTCCTGCCATGTTGTATGCGATTTCGATCGATTGGTCCGTTTCCGATTGACGTTTGAACCGGTTTCAGAGAAGAGAACTAAGGCAGAACGAACACCTATTTCCGGAACACCCGACTTGTCAGGCTATCTGAGATTAGAGCGACCACTCTGTCTCAGCTCAAGCACGAGAACCCTCTTTGGTTGAATAAGTTGGTTGGACTGAGCCATCCTCCAAACTGCCGCTAAATTGCAATAAAAAGAAGACTAAATAGCAGCTACACATATTAACGGCCGTTAGGTTCCCTACAGAACATCTGGAAAGCAACAAATCAAGATAATCATAGGTGCGTCCAAACTTTTGTCCACCCATTTTTCTGGGGTCTCTCGAAAATTGAGTCATACTACAGCAACGTGAGGGGGACTGAACACCATATGGTTTCAGGTTATGTAGGGCTACTATGCACAAACTTAGCACCCAACTTCATCTGCAAGCTGCAAACAGAACAAGTGTTATTAACAGAAAACTGAAAATTTTGGGGGTGCGTCCAAACTTTTGGCCGCCACTGTATATTCAAAGATGGTAGCCAAAAGTGAGATGCCATTTTTAAATCAAAATGGAATTTAGGCTCAGAAGTTGGGTCAAATATATACTTTTAGGCGCAATTCTCTGTATTTCAATTCTTGTCCTATCACTCGAGCAATGCTATTGTGCCAAAGGTGTGTGCAATGTCACTACTTATCAAACGTTCCAGATTTATCAGTGTGATAGCTATATTGTTTTGAATACACATAGCCAGGTCGGAAGAATATACTGGACTCGGTCAGATTTACAAGGATTCAAATATGTCATGAACTATTTGCTCGATTTGCCCCAAATTTGTCATGATAATTGTTCATTTAGTACATATAAATTTTATTACTTACTTAGCTTATAAATTCATAATTAATGAAACAGAAATATTGCAAGTGTATTTTAATAATAAAAGTGTTAGTGTTAGAGATACGATATTATTTTATAGATCATTAGTTTAGTCGTTGGTCCAACGCTTTTACGCGTTAGTTAATTCTACCACATGCTGTCAAAAGTATTCCAAGTACAGATTAGTCGCCGTTGCAATGTAGAGAATGCGTGATGTGTGTAATACAGGAAGTCTCATAGTGTCTTTGTGATTAACGCTTGGTTAGGCTGTCTTCGCGGAGATCTTTTATCGTCTATCACTTCTCGCCATTCTCTTTTTCAAAAAACTGTTCACGACAGGTTTTTTCGCCCACATAGAATGTATACTTTGTACATGTTTTAAGAGCCGGTTTTTCTAGGAATCGACTTTTGCTCCTTAACCTCCGGACAAATCTCAACTTTATGTCTCCGATTTGGCTAAAATTTTGTATTTTGGTATAATTTAACCTAAAAAGATGTTTTATCACCTTCCCGGTCGTTTTTGTGAGACTCAATTTTTCGACCCAACCTCAGATCTCGGCTTATAACTCTGGAACCAGTGAACGTATAAACTTGCGGATTGCATATTTATAATCACATGAGCGTTCTCTTTCAAACGGTGCCCTACATGTCCAAATTCGAGACAAAAATTTTTTTCGAACCCCTTCTGGGCCAAATTTGACCCCCTCAAAGGTATTGACCCCCATTTTTTTATTTCATAAAAATGTAGCGCTATCTATTCACTTTTGAAAGCACAAAAAAAATCGAGAAAAAAAATACACATCTAATTGAGTTTTTGGGCCTTGAAAGTTGTCAGGTCGAAAATTTGCCCAATAAAAGATTGCCTTGTAAAGAGCATATCTTTGTCAATTTTGAACCGAGTTCAGTGATTTTTTGCACACGTATTGCACTGTGTCCCTGGCACATGCTGCACAAATCTGACCTTGCTGGCTCTTGCTTGGCGCCAGTTCTATGCTTCTTGGTCACATTTGAAGATACATTACATAGTTTACAAAGCAAATAGAATTTCCTGATAATCTGCAGTATCTTCCTGATAATTCGACAGTTGCGACTTTGTTACTGTGTTTTTTGCCGTCTTTTCACTAGGTACCTACTACGTACCTACAACTAGACATCTATCTGGCCTGTGTCAAGGTTCGGTAACGACAGAGACAGCATATTTGTGGTTTCGCTGTTTCGCTGACAGCATAGCATATATAGTATATGACTGTCCTGGGACAAGCTTAAGTTATAAATACAATGGTAAGAACAGTTGCAGTTTGTTGCTAAGTTGTACTTAAGAAAATTACCTACATGAGTTCGTATTTAGAAAGAGGAGCAATAGCCACGCTAAAGTTTGTTGCTGCTGCATACAGCATGAACCCATGAGAGTGTTTAGGAACAAGTAATAGTCAGATTCAATTAGCTAAAGTGATGCAACAATCATGCAAGTTGTCTGGAAAGCCATGCACTGACTTTGTTGCTAGTGATCATGTTCAAGGCAGCATTATAGCAGCATTTCATGCTGGAAACTGAACCAGTCGCTTTCAACATAGCATGGAATTCCGTGGAATTGGTGAAAGTTTAACAAACTGTTTGTTGATGCTCTGAACACTGTATGGCCACCTCTGAAAAAGCAGTTATACCACACATCAATTGAATTCCCACTATATAGTATAACTTTCACTGGTCACTCATTTGGAGGTGCTCTAGCACTTATTGCATAATCTGACTTTGTATTTACTATACCTGTATTGCAACAAAGAATTTCGCTCTACACCTATGGGCAGCCAAGGGTTGGCAACTTTGAATTCGCAAAACAGTTCTTTCTCCATGTTCCTCATGCTTGGCGTGTCGTGAAGGCCAATGATTTCATGGCTAACTTTCCAGACTGCGATGGAAGTAACAGTTGTAGTATTTTCTGTGTTTGTCTATTAGAATGAAATTTTAGGTGCAGCAGTTGAGTGCACAGCATCATCCACTGATGCTTACTATCACAGTGCTCTTGAAGTGAGTAACCTATATGTTAAGACTTGGTTGTGTATTTATTACCTGGCTTTAGGTACAATATGCACATACTATGCCATTGACAGTGGAGTTATCTAAAAACCAGTTATTACTTATGAAATCTGCAACAGTTATCCTCTGTTTGAAGACCAAAAATGTTCAGTAAGCAAGACTACTAGTCCATGTTTGTCAATTATTGATGCACCTGTAGCTTGTCTATGAGCTTGGTTCGGCTGGTGCTAGCATTGAAGAACAACAACAACAATAACAACTTTATACAACGCACATGTACACCAGAGCAAGCCGGTGATAACCCAATAGGGTTACATGCGAGGTAAATCACTTAGGGAAACCGGCCTTACTCTTGTACTTTTGTGGCCTAAAACACTTTCAATCGATCTCCGTACAGCAGTTACATATTCAACTATAAGTTTATTGTTCGTACCCAGGCCAGTGACCAGGAGTGTCAATCAATACATACAGTTTTGATCATACATGTAACAGGTCATCCGCCGAAGGGGGAGGGGGGCTGGGGTCTGGCGCTGGCAGGGGGGGGTCTGAGCCAAAATTTTGGGAGGGGTTGGGCACTAAAAAACGGTCAAAAATCGAAAAAAATCGCAATTTTTGGTTTAGAAATCGCTAATTTGGGGTGAAATACAGCTAAAAAGTGCTGTTTTACAGGCGATTTTGGCAATTTTTGTGTATTATGTAAAATAGCAAAAATTTGCTCAAAAAATTACTTGCCAGAAAAATCGGAGGGCGGGGGGTCGGAAAAATCGTCTCGGAGGGGGCCATCTGGGGGGCTGGCCTAAAGTCGGGTGGGGGCAGACCCCCAGACCCCCTGTTACATGTACAATGTGTGCTTTTACACCACAAATGTGCTGTCTCTGTCATTACCGAACCTTGACACAGGCCAGATAGATGTCTAGTTGTAGGTACGTAGTAGGTACCTAGTGAAAAGATGGCAAAAAACACAGTAACAAAGTCGCAGCTGACGAATTATCAGGAAGATACTGCAGATTATCAGGAAATTCTATTTGCTTTGTACACTAATGTATCTTGAAATGTGACCAAGAAGCGTAGAACTGGTGCCAAGCAAGAGCCAGCAAGGTCAGATTTGTGCAGCATGTGCCAGGGACACAGTGCAATATGTGTGCAAAAAATCACTGAACTCGGTTCAAAATTGACAAAGATATGCTCTTTACAAGGCAATCTTTTATTGGGCAAATTTTCGACCTGACAATTTTCAAGGCCCAAAAACTCAATTAGATGTATATTTTTTTTCTCGATTTTTTTTGTGCTATCAAAAGTGAATAGATAGCGCTACATTTTTATGAAATAAAAAAATGGGGGTCAATACCTTTGAGGGGGTCAAATTTGGCCCAGAAGGGGTTCGAAAAAAAATTTTTGTCTCGAATTTGGACATGTAGGGCACCGTTTGAAAGAGAACGCTCATGTGATTATAAATATGCAATCCGCAAGTTTATACGTTCACTGGTTCCAGAGTTATAAGCCGAGATCTGAGGTTCGGTCGAAAAATTGAGTCTCACAAAAACGACCGGAAAGGTGATAAAACATCTTTTTAGGTTAAATTATACCAAAATACAAAATTTTAGCCAAATCGGAGACATAAAGTTGAGATTTGTCCGGGAAGAGTCGACCCTTAGAAAAACCGGCTCTTAAATTTGCAGACCGTTCAGTTTCAATCTATTTGACCAGTTCTGAATTAGGATACACACCCTCAAATACATCTAGTGTTCTACTTTATCTGTATATAAACCCCCACTCTTGAAAGACAATCACTCTGTTCTCCAAGATGAAACCGAACGGTTACGTGATTGCAATCGCCCTTGTGTACCAACGTGTTAACAACCGCCCAGATTGGAGACAAGCAACAGCGACCTGGGGTCCGGCGATCTGGGATTCGATTACGGCGACCCAGCAAGGACAGTTCAAAACTGCCGCTGAAGTGGTGAGGGCAGGCGGACACAATATCGTGCAAGGATAGCTGGGTCTGGTGGAGACCGTGGAAATGTGCCTCCTTCCGAGCGAGATGGAAGTGTTGAAGGCCCATCTGGGCATCAACAATTGATAACTTCAGTTCAATTCAACATCCCTCATGTCTGTGGCTGGCTGTTTGGCCACCTAACTCATCTGTGCCTGACTATTGTACATGCCAAAACACATCACACATATAGTTTTGATAAATGATGTGTTTTTAGGAATGTATAGCTTTCTGCACTGTAATGTATACAGATTTCGCATGTGTATCAGTTTTATGCAAATAGAAAGCGGTCTAAGACACCCTTATCTCACACGGTCATCTGAACCCAAAGCGCTTACGTGAAAAGCTCTTACACAACGAAGTTTCTCTGCGGCCGCTCGGCATGTACTACTTTTTTCCTTAATTTTTTTACTTTCCTCCTGCAACTCATCTTGCGTATTGAAGAGCAGGAAAACAGTACTTCGTTGCAGCAGCTATATTGACGCTTCCGATTTGGAGGTGGACAAGGTAGGCATGCGTTTTTGTTTGCTAACGCAGTAAAATCCATTCATTCAAGGCAAAGGTGAGGATAAGGCACGGGAAGGGCACCCGTCGGACAAACGGCCACGCCCTCCCCTTGATCTGAGTTACTTGTTATTCTGTTGGACGTGTATTAAACATTCAACATTCAACATTCAACATAAAGAAGATGATTTTTTCCAACGTAAATTGGAACTGCATACTCGGCCAGTACTCTCTGGATTCGTTTGACAAGCTTGAAAAAGTGACGCTGCTTCGTTCTTCCAAGCTCTGTCGGTATTTTTGACGCTTAGCGGGTATAAAAGGTTGTCCGAGCATCACTCCGTGCAAAGGTAGGTTTCAAGCGTTTATTAATTTCAGAACGTATTTGAACGTTTGAACGTCAAGTCCAGTCACTTTGAGAGCATAGTCGTTGCAGAACATTTATTAAATGTTAACATTAAAAAATATACAACAGCTGTTGTATGGCTTTTTTTACATAATCAATAAACAGTTTAGCTTGAAACAATTAATAGTTAGCGAAAATATTCTAAAATTGTAGCCTCTCATAAAAAGTGTATAGAATCTAACAGGTTTTAGCCTCACTCACAACCTCGGTCTTATGGTCACTATCGTTGACGGTCAACAGCACCACCACCAGCATTAGCACAACCCCTGTTACTACGTCAGCCACCTCCTCAATTTCAACCATCATAACTTCGCCTGCCACAACTCTAATCAGCATGTTCCGAACTCAGGTAATCGTCTTTCACAGACAGTTGTCATGAAAAGTTTGACTAGTTCAATTGTAAAGGGACATAGTGCTGTGTTTCGATATTGGGACAAGTACACCACATTTTTTAGCAAATTACCATTAGCGATGTTACCACACCCATCAGAAAAAATCCTGTTACCACAACTCCAACTATCACAACAACAACTCCAACCACCACCACAACAAGTTCGACTACTACTACTACTCCAACTAGCACTACTACAACTTCAACTCCAACTACAGGGTGTCTCAAAAAAATGATCACATTTCTTTTTACTGCCATTTCCGCAAATTTTGACCAAATAGGCTGAAATTTGGATCATAGGTGCCCAAATTCGGGCAATTTTATGTGTTAAAGTTTGGTGCACTAGGCTTGACTCAATCCCGAGAAATTTCAAAAAAAGTGAAATTTGGTAATTTCAATAGTGAAAGGCGGTCACCGAAAAATGGAAACATTTCCTTTTCCTATATCTTTTCTAATTTTTGACGGAATTTGATGAAATTTTTAGTGTAAACGCAGAAGTTTAGGGTAATTCGTGTGTAAAAAGTTGACGCATGAACTCCAACGCTATCGTTAGAGTTTAGGCGATAATGTAATGTAACGTTTTTTCGGTGACCGGCTTTTGGTATTGAAATTACCAAATTTCACTTTTTTTGAAATTTCTCGGGAATGAGTCAAGCCTAGTGCACCGAACTTTAACATATAAAATTGCCCGAGTTTTGGCACCTATGGTCCAAATTTCAGCCTATTTGGTCAAAATTTGCGGAAATGGCAGTAAAAAGAAATGTGATCATTTTTTGAGACACCCTGTAGAACTCCACAGTTTTACGGATGCCAGTGTTAAGGTGTATTGTGCGGTGTGTTACTTGGTGTTTTCAGATGAGCATAATATTCGTCGGGCTGAGCTGATTTTTTGTAAGAATACAGTAATTTGCAATGCAAGAATGCAAGAACGCGTCTTCAGTCTGGCGGGCATGCTTGCAGTGCCCAGAGACAGAGACTGACTGGGAAGAAGCTTGAAAGAGAGGTTTTCATTCAAAAACTGTGAGTATTACTGTTGATTTATACTTCTATGGCATCCTTTGTTAAGTAAAGTGGAGTTGTTAGCATGCAAAATGAGGCCTATTTCAAGTTTACTTAATATACTTGTTTCATTAAATTTTGTAGTAAATTTGGTATTGGGGGTATTTGGTTTTTCGGATATTGGTTGCACTCTAGTATGCATTTTGTTTGTTTGGAAATTGATAATAGCTTTCATTGCAGGTTCCTTATTTTCTCCTTGTGGTCTTCTCCTCTAAACGGTTCCCAAAAAAGTAAATTTTTTTGAACGAACCAATCGGTGAATGGTACTGCAAACCTCAGCTACTCCCCTATCGCTCTTGTCTGTTGTAATGCTTATTCTTCCTAATAAATTACACCGTTTTTGCCGATCACGTCTTTTTTTTCTAATAAAAAACTATTTTCAACAGGTGTGTGGGGCGTCCCTACCCAAGGCGAGTATAAGGGGTGCATGGTACCTTGCATAAGGTACCACATCCGATTAAATTGTATAGTATTTTTTATTTCAGATGCGTGAAATTTACTTTATCTTCCCGAAGGTCTACATCACTAAATGCAAGATTTTTTAAAAAGATTTACACCGACCTCAACAGAAACTACTTCATCAAACATGGATTCATCGATGGAAAAGGATTCAACGTTTTCCCAGAACGCAAAACGCAGAAGTACAAAGAAAACATTGTGATCGTAGGGATTCTCGATAAAAATTACACAAAGATTGACAAAAGTTTGTTTGACTGAGCTGGTGCTTACCTTTGATAACACAATGCGTTCCAAGCAGACCTGTTTACATAACCATATTACACATAGAGATATTACAGTCGAGCTGCTTATAAAGTATTTGAATTGCATTCTAGTACTCTGTGCCAAATGTATACTATACGATGCAATAAACGGAAATGACAGTTGGCGGAAGCAGAAGTTGCTGT
This sequence comes from Sabatieria punctata, assembly GCA_030248155.1. Taxonomy (NCBI): domain Eukaryota; kingdom Metazoa; phylum Nematoda; class Chromadorea; order Araeolaimida; family Comesomatidae; genus Sabatieria; species Sabatieria punctata. The sequence continues at coordinate 46,849 of JASANB010004422.1, read as the reverse complement.
GGAAGAAAGAACACCAGCTGCAAGGCATCCCAAAATGACGCCCGTCTCTCCCCTGAACAGCTCAACTACAAAGGCGTCTGTGGGTTGATGCGCACCGGAGTTGCCGGAGTCGAGCAGATCCATCAACTCTCTAGCTGTTGTGGGCTAAAACAAATTACAGCATTATCGCTTGATTTGGCAGACATATGTATGAAGCAGTTTAGCTGATGGTAACTGAGAAGGACCATGCTCAGTTCATCCCATACATGTAACAGCTCCGGGCCGACCTGGGGGGAGGGGGGTAGGGGGGGGTTTTTTCCTCAGGTGGGGGGTCGAGGGGGGGGTTTCGCCCAGGTGGGGGGTCCCAAATTTCAAAAAGCTCCAAAACGCCTAGAAATGCGTTTTTAGCACGTTTTTCTCAGTAAGGACGCTAAAAATCGCTATTTTAAGCTGCCAAATAGCGTTTTAAAGCTAAAAACAAGCAAAAAATGACAAAAAGAGCTTACAAAAACACCGATTTTTCTTAAATATCAGCAGTGGAAACGCCAAATTCGGTTTCCAAAGGCTTTTCAAGTGAATTTTAGGCTAAAAATTAGTGATTTCTGACACAGTTTGTTAATACTGGAGCCACTACTAGTACTTGTATTTTTTGGTCAGGGGGAGGGGTCCCTTAACCTGTCTCGGGGGGGGGGGGTGGGGGGGGTGTGGGGGGGGTGTGGCCTTTCCAGCAGGGGGGGGGGTAACCCCCCCCCCAAACCCCCCCCTAGTACATGTATGGTTCATCCTCACCACCATCCCCTATAATATTCGGACTGACCACTTTCGCGTTTCAACAGATCTATGATCCGTGCGTTTTGAGTGAAAGTAATGTACTAATACCTTTTTCTTGAAGTCCACTTGCGGATTATTTTTTCAGATCCTTGAGCAAGGTAGGCACCGTGAGTGAAACGCCGGAGGCTGACTTGACGTTGACCGGCAGCTGATAACGGTCTCTATGTTTTTCAAATTCTGACATAGTGCTGTACCGCTTGGATGCGCCAGTTCACCCAGTCCAGTCCATTCCAGCCTGAACAGGGACGTATTCCGGCACAGTTTTCGTTTTCGCGGTCGCGGCCGCTTGTAATAGAAGAACAAGGACATAAAAATTACAGTCGCTCTGAAAGCAAACACTTTTTCAGTCTCTGATCCACACTTTCCATTTCTGAAGCCAAGCTTCTCAGTATGTGCACTGTTGTAGCCGTCTGAAAGAAGTCCGTTCGCTGTGGCCAGAAACCGTTTGCTCGTTCGACTCCATGACATTGAGCAGAGCATCAGCTACTAGCGTCATTAGCTCCCGCAACTCCGAACTTTCCAGCGCAGCGCTTGTCGTTCTTAGCCGGTTCCACAGCCGATATCTCCTTAGCCTGTCGTGAGAACAAAATGAAAATGGCACTCATACCTACTGTATGTACATACCGGGCGCTTGCCTTCTGTTTTAATTGCACACCTCTAAAAACATTATAACCGGTTTTTTTAACTAGAGAAAGAGAGATTACCACGCGACAGGTGTCTAAAAATTCATTTGTTTTCGCCTGTTCAGGCGTTATTTTTCACATTGTGTCCAAGTGTCTTGCGTTATCAGAGAGTCCTCGGACCAGACGCCTTGGCAGCGTTCCTTTGGGCAGAAGTACCGGAAGATGCAGCTATATTCTTTAAGCTAACGTTTGTTTTTGCATCCTTTCGCGCATCTCGGGCGCATTGGGTTTTCCGTTTGTGTATGTGTATGTGTATACACATTTACCTACAAATGTGTATGGTAATTTGTGTATACACATTCAACAAAACAATGTGTATTTTTGTGTCTATTTGTGTAGGTGTATTCATTGTACTGAAAATGCAAATTTTTTGGTAGATTTTGAGCCAGAAATGCTAAGAAAATCAAATCTCTCAATGTCTGTTGCTTTAAACGTTGGATAGCTTTGAAATCGACTTACTTAGATCATTTGAAGGTTTTATCCGGATATCTACCGTTTATTACTGCAGGCAAAACATCGAAATTTTACGAGTCTGTTCGGTATTTTATCGACTTTTGCTGATTAAATACACATACACAAAAATACACATTTCGAGTAGTGTTTGTGTATGGTAATGCGTATCGGGATAATTAATGTGTATGTGTATGTGTATACACATTGAAAAACAATGTGTATTTTTGTGTATGGTAAATGTGTATGTGTATACAAAAACAACAGTACTAGCAGATAGATAAATGAAAGAGAACTGTATTATTTTCTACACACATGCGACGAGCTACCTATTGCAGAAGCTTTTACTCAGTAAACAACTCAGTATTTTTTTCTAATTGAGTAATTCAAAATTGAAACTCGGTATTCAGTAAGTAAAATTAAGAAAAAATTTTACCGGTAAGTAAAAGTACTTACTGTAATTCAAAATAACTAAGTACCGAGTAACTTTTACTCAGTAAATTTACTGGGAACAACACTGGTGTAAACAGCAAACGAAAGCGTAATCGGAATGTGGATTACTGTATGGTACGCACGACCGATCAGTATAGAGACGATCTGAACATACACAAACTCGAGCTGCAAAACAAGAACTTGCGATTCGATTCGCTTAAAAAGGCAATCGAGATTTTCAAGATGTGCGAATACTACCAACTGCCGCAGAATCAAGAGGTTCTGGACACATATGGCTTGAAGGCGCAGGATACAGAGCCCGATCCTGATGTTGTAATCGAATGAGGAACGAAACTCTCACTGCCTTCGCTCCAATCTATCCTTGCTTACACTGGGTTTTTTATCAGCCCTTTTTGGGCCCCAAAAAACAACGCGAAATGACAACGGTAGAAGAATAATGTATAACCAACTAATGTAAACAAGTAATTTTAGGGTGCAGCAGATTTTGCTGAAGTAAGCTGACATTTTTTTCATAGCTTACTCCTCCTCTTATACTAATAACAAATCAGATTTCATCTCAGCAGATCGGCATAGCCAGCAAGGAAAGCAGGTAACTTCTGCACTTGAGCTTCCTCATCCAGGCCTTTTGTAGTAAAGATCCGATCATAGTTGTCAAACCATTCCTTCAGGTTAACGTCACTGTCTCCAGTGAAAATAGGAATTTTGGTGTGGGGGCTTGCAATATGCGACGTCGTCATTGTCCTTATCTGCAGTAGGAGGGCTTCATTAGTCGCTTTATTACAAGTAATTCACATGTTGAGGGCTGTAAAAGCATCTGATGGACTTCTTCTCCCAGTGCGGTCGCCAGACTGTGAGCGCGGTTTCGGGGTTGTATGACGTTGTTGTTGTGTGGGGCTCCGATGCTGTTAGCTTTACTTCTTAAATAAGTATGAACTTCTTAAAGTTACTACAGAGAGACTGACTGCATCACCGGCAGGCGGCCTTAAATAAACACGATCGATCTAGTTCTGACGTTTCACAACTGAAGGCCATCGGCGGCCGTCTAGTTATGTTGGGCTACTTAAACTCTTACAGAAAAGGCTCCGCAAGCAACCAGTACGAAGTTTATACACGCATGGCTTACTGCTTCCAGTAGTTGCCTTGTTGTCAGTTCCCACGGTTGCCGCAGCCATGGACACGGGATCTCTCAAAACCATGATGACAGTCGCCATTACAGCTGTCACAACAGCGGCCATATTGGTTTACCTGATGTGGGATAGACAAGTTCCTCAGACAGATGCAGCTACATTGATGTGAATCAATCTGCTGAGAGCAAATCAGAAGGCCGAATACTTGCCATTCGAAGCCATGGCCACCATCCTGATGCACAAAATCACTACACCTGTAATGTGTTCGATCATCATATTGACGGTTTTCCAGTGTCCCAACCAGCTTACCGACCTTGAAAAATATTTTCGGCGGGCAGTCTTTTTGAGGACTATAGGGCTGGGATAGAGGACATTGAACGGGAACAGGCATTATGTAGAGTTCCGAAGCCAACCCACGAGGATCTGACCGACCCGGACTGTTTGACACGTCTCTATTGTACAATAGGTCCCGTTCCCGTTTGTCCTCTCACGCAGTCCGCTCTTCAGTTGCTGAATGATCCTGAAGGCCAGCTACGCACAATTTTCTTTCAGCAGCGTCTAAAAAGGCAGATGGGAAAATACACAAAAATAGCCCCCACTCATCCCTCAACAAAGGCGCCTCCCAGAACCAACGAAACAACTGTTCCTCCAGCTTCGACCAATGAACCGTTCGTCTTTCCTTCTGCTGAGATGCATTCAGCATTTACGCCGGTAGCCGGCACTTCAACAACTATTGCTCCTAAATAATGCTCCTAGTCAGCTTTTCGAAACATCTTGCAAAAACCTACAGCTCACTTGTATTCTAGGCCCACTTTCAGCCCTGTGACGTTTCAGAGACTTGCCACCGCTACTTCTCTCTTCCGTGCCGGCCTGGTTGTGACTTCATTTGGATTCTCCCCTGCAGTATCAAGTTCCTCGACCGTCGGCAACCCGTCCATAAACTACACGTAAACAGAGACTAATAGGCAGCTCAGTAAGGCACCAACTGGTTGCTATGTTTCCCTTTACGCAGAGGCCACGTTTCTTTATGTTCCTTGTGATTTTGTTTAATTTGATTTGCGTTCTAACCTGTATTACGTGTTCTTTTTATATTTGTTTTTTATTTAATCAGCGATATGTGGTTGTTCAGATGATTAAGCGCTGTCATGCATTCTGTGCATGTCCGTGAGGTTACCGCTGTATGTTCTGTTGTTTATAGTATTGGTCGATTGTGTTTTAGTTATCTTGGCTCTTATCTTCGCCTCCACTCTCAAATAAGAATTCTGTCTCAGAAAGACGGCATTGGGTTCAATCATCTCACGCTACTGTAGCACATGCTCAGAGACTTCTTCCAGAACCGAATCCTTTCAGTCCAATGACCATTCGTATGCAGTACCAGGCAACCTAAGCATTCTGTTCTGTTGTAGGCTGGGTGCGCCAAGTCAACCCACATTTGCTGTTTGGATTAACTGGATACTACTGGGAAACATATATGTTTTATGTATATGTTTTAAAACATAAATATGTTTGTTTTTGGGAAAACATATATGTTTTTGTTTCTCAATATGTTTGCATGTCAAATATGTTTTGTATTTGTATGTTTTGAGGCCAATATGTTTCTGGAAACATATACATATTTTTGCTATAGAAATTAATGATTTCAAGACTTTTGGTTGCTGTTTGACAGTAAACTTTGCGAAAATCTGACTTTCACTTAAACTTATCGAATCTGAGTATGCTATCTAAATTGTTGCTAACCCACAACCATTTATCAAAATTAAAACAAAATTTATTTGAACGAGCCTTTTCCCCAAATATTTTTTTTTTAAAATATTACATATTCAATTTTCAAAACAAATATATATATATTTATTTATTTTTTTTTTTGCGAAAAACATATATTTTTGGGTTTTTTGGGTTTTGATCAAACGGCTCACCTTTAGATCAGCTAACTGCGATCTTTTTCGGTGACTCCCGATGACCGGAAACACTACTACTGTAGCCGATTGGAGGCTTTGAGGAATTGTAGAGTGAGGTGAAGGTCGTGCAGGGTGCCATAGAGGGCTTGGTGGAGAGTGGGGGAGTTGGCTGGCCATAGGGTGGCGCGAAGGTGAGAGGTGGATCTGCAGTGTAGGAGCATGTGGCTGACTGTTTCAATGTGACCGCAGCTGCAGTTAGGGGTGGGGTGCTTGCCGATGCGATGCAACCATTGAGCAGTGGGAAACTGGTGTAGGCGGAGGAGTAGAATGGTACGGTGCTCCCAGCGCGGAAGTTTGTTGATGGGGTCAGAGTTGACAGGAGCGGGCCAGTGGTGGAAGTAAGGGCGAGCTTGGTTGGAATTGGTCCAGGTTTGAAGCCAAGTTGCGGTGAGATCTTGCTTGAGCCAGCGCTTAAGGATGTGGTACGGAAGAGGTGATTTGTAGGGGGGCGCTCGGGAGGATTGGCGAGCAAGACGGTCAGCGATTTCATTTCCAGCAATGCCAGTGTGCCCTGGGATCCATTTGAAGGTAAGGGAGAGGGGTTGCTGGAACAGGCGGTCGCAGAGCTGAGTGAGGTCCTGCACAGTGAGTTGAATGGAGTAGAGGAGGTCAGACTGGGAGCGGAGGCTGTTGTAGGCAGTTTGGAGACTGAGGAGAGCACTCAGGCTGTCAGTCATGAGGACGATTTTGTGGAGATGGCGTGATTGAAGGAGCTGGTGGCTGATGGTAAGTCCACGATGAAGGGCTTTGAGCTCGAGGTCAGTGGTGCTCCAGAGTCCATCAGCAGGCTCCGTGTGGGAGAGATCGGGAGGGTGAGAGCTTTGGAGGAGACAACCAAGTCCAGCCTGTTGAGAAGACGGATGGAGAGATGCGTCTGTGTAGATATGCAGCCAGTCAGTGAAAGGGAAGAGGGTGGAAGGGTCGAAAGGCTCGCTGTGAGAGATCCAGAAGGACAGATTTGCGGTAGTAAGGTGGAGAGGATGAAGGGGTAGAGGAGGAGTGGGGTTGCGAGAGGGGCGTGGGATGTCAGCAGTGAAACGTGATGCATATTCGACAAAGTTGGAGCGCTGGAGGCGGTGGCGTTTCCGCTCGGGAACGGTGTGATAGTCAACTATGTTCCGTTTGAGACAATGAGCATCAGATTTGCGGAGGGTTTGTTCATATTTCCCAATGACTTTGGCATGTCTGCGGAGGGAGAGGGGTGGCGTGTTGCTTTCGATTTCCAGAGCAGCTTGACTGGTGTGGGCCGGCACTGCATGGGCCAGGCGGAGGGCCTTTCCTTGAACTCGGTCAATCAGGCTGGAGATCGCTGGGCGTGCTGTAGGATGCCATACTTCTGCCCCATATTCGAGAACGGGCCGAATGTAGGATTTGTAGAGGTGAGTGGTGTCAGTGGCAGTGAGTCCCCAGGACATGCCTGTAAGCTTTCTAAGACCAGCTAGACGGCGCATGGCTTTGCTGACAGTTTTGAGGATGTGGTGTTTCCAAGTCAGTTTGGGATCAAGGGTCATTCCAAGGTAGGTTGGCGTGTGAGTGACAGGGAGCAGTTGGTTGTCAAACTGTAGTTGAATGGGGTAACGGGCCAGGGTATCTTGATGACTGAGGCTGAAGACAGTGGCCTGACACTTTTGAACGTTGAGGCTGAGTTTCCAGGAATGAAACCAGGCACAGAGGGCTGTCAAGGCGCGGTTCATCTCGGTACAGAGGCGGGTTAAGTTGGGTCCAGTGAGGGAGAGGACTACATCGTCGGCATATTTTCCGATGGAAATGTTGGCTGGCAGGGCTTGATCCAAGTCATTGAGGTAAACTGAGAATAAGATCGGACTGAAGATGCAGCCTTGGGGAACTCCGATGTCGGATGGGCGAGGTCGGGAGTAGGCATTGTTGACTTTGACTTGGAGGGAACGAGACTGTAGGAAGTCTGTTAGCCAGATGAACATTTTGCCAGACACACCGAGAGCATGAAGTTTGGCGATGAGACCATCGTGCCAAACAGAGTCGAAAGCTTGGCTAAAGTCAAGGAAGACAGCTAGGGTGTGATGTTTCTTTTGGAAGCCGGTTTCAATGGATTGAGTGAGTCGGATGAGTTGATCAGTGGTGTTGTGGTGAGGCCGGAAGCCAGCTTGGGTAGGGTTGAAGGGAGGATGAGTTTCAAGCCAGTACTGGAAGCGACCATGAATGAGTCGTTCAAACCACTTTCCTAATTGAGAAGCAAGGGCGATGGGGCGGTAAGAAGAAAGCAAGGTGGGGTCTTTATTGGGTTTGAGGATGGGAATGACGATTACACGCTTCCAGGGTTTGGGCATTAGGCAGGAGGCCCAAAGGCGGTTGAAAAGGCGGAGTATTCCATTTAGGCCAGGGCCTTTCAAGTGAGAGAGATATTCGGGTAGAATTCCATCGGCACCAGGGGCACGTCGTAGAGTGATGGTGGTTTGGGCGGCAGTTAACTCATTGAGGGAGAAGGGAGCGAAGAAGAGGTTGGTTTTCTTGTTGGGGGTGGTTTTGTTGTTGTTGCTGACAGTTCTGCGAAGGTGTTGGATGAGCTCTTGTTGGTGGGCGTCAGTCGGAGGGTCATTGAATTTCTGAATGAGGTCCTTGTGTTGGTAGAATCGGGCAAAAGCTGTGGCTTGGTCTTGCCAATAAACCAGGGTTTGTCTGTTGTGGAGGATTGGAGTGAAGATGGTATTTTTGCCAGAAAAGAGGTGGCGAACGATGCGTTGAACATGTCGCGTGGAGAGGCCTTTGGAGCAGAGAGAGCGCCAGTGGGTGCGGGCTGCTGTTTTGATTTTGCGTTGGCAAAGGGCATTCCAGCGGTTTTTGATGGTGCGGTTGAGCTGGGTGGGATGCAGTTGAAATCGGTTTAAGAATTTGCCGCGCTGGTTACACAGGTAGGAGAGCTGTTTGGTCCAAAATGGCTTGTAGTGCTTTTGTGTGCCTCGTGGGATGCTGTCTTTGGCTGCAGCGTGAAATAGACGGGTGATGTTGGGGAGTAGGTCGCGCAGTTTGGCATGTTCGATGTCCCATTCGTCGATTTCCTCACAGCTAAGATTGAATCGGGGCCAGTTGGCTTTTCTGAAGTTGAAGCGGCTCATGGTTTTCAGGCGGGCACCTTGGAAGCGAGGGAGATGGAAGGTGCAGCTGAGACTGGCATGGTCCGATCCAAGGGAGGGACCCACTGATGTTGTCCAAGTGACCGTTGGGGGAAGAGCGGCGAGAATAAGGTCGGGTCGTGTTTGAGTGCCATGAGTTTGGTGGGTAAGGGTAGGGAGAACATCTTCATCTAGCAGGTTTTGAAAGGAGGTCGCGGCGAGCCAGGTGGAGAGCTTCACTCCATGGGTGTTCTCGGGTGTTACACCCCCATAGTTCCAATCAGTGTGGAGGGCATTGAAATCGCCACTGAGAATGCAGGGGGTAGAGAGTTGCGCAAAAAGCGTAGGGTCGAACTGGGGGTTTTGGGCCGGGGAGGGGTTGTAAACGTTGCAGAAGGTGAAGCAGCGTTTTCCAAAGTAGACTTTTACTGCAAGGAGCTCGATGGCGTCGCCAGGCGGAGGTTGAAAGGCCACAGTTTGAGCTTGAAGTGGACGGCGGACGAGTGTGGTCAGGCCTCCGCCGGTACCTTGAGCACGGGGGGCGTGAAGGACGCGGTAGCCAGCAAAGGAGAGAGTCTTGTCTGCAGGCAGACCGGATTCTTGTATATGAACGACGCTGGGTTTGTGTTGGTAGAGGTGGTTTCGCAGCTCTTCTACATGAGGGGCGAGGCTGTTACAATTCCAGCTGAGTAGAGTGATCATCTTAGGAGCTACTGAAAGGGAAAAACAATTAGCTACAGCAATAGTGTTCCGGTCGACAGGAGGCAGCAGAAGCTGCGCCAAATACTGGCCCTATTTCTCCAGAGTTAACATAGAGATCGTGCCGGGGCCGCGGCTCGTCGAGGGAACACAGACAACACAAGAAAGAGAAAACAAAAGGGGGTGACCAACCAGGGGTAGTAGAAAGTGAGAGAAAGGAGTGATAGATAGATAAATAGATATATAGATTTTTTTTTTATTTAGGATGAAAGTGTGGCACCTCGTTCGTCAATCACACACAGGAGGTAGGAAGGGTGTGAGTTTTGGTGAGGAGAAGAGAATGGTTAGTGAAATAAGGTTGGAAGAAGGAAATTTGTTGAGAAGAAGACCCTTCTGGTACCCCCTGTCTGATTGTTCCCCCCACACGAACGGGAACGTGAGGCGGCGTGGGGGAAAAACATATATGTATAGTTATATTAAGAGCCGGTTTTTCTAGGAATCGACTTTTGCTCCTTAACCTCCGGACAAATCTCAACTTTATGTCTCCGATTTGGCTAAAATTTTGTATTTTGGTATAATTTAACCTAAAAAGATGTCTTATCACCTTCCCGGTCGTATTTGTGATACTCAATTTTTCGACCGAACCTCAGATCTTGGCTTATAACTCTGGAACCGGTGAACATATAAACGTGCGGATTGCATATTTATAATCACATGAGCGTTCTCTTTCAAACGATGCCATACATGACCAAATTCGAGACAAAAATTTTTTTTCGAACCCCTTCTGGTCCAAATTTGACCCCCTCAAAGGTATTGACCCCCATTTTTTTTATTTCATAAAAATGTAGCGCTATCTGTTTACTTTTGATAGCACAAAAAAAAATCGAGAAAAAAATATACATCTAATTGAGTTTTTGGGCCTTGAAAGTTGTCAGGTCGAAAATTTGCCCAATAAAAGATTGCCTTGTAAAGAGCATATCTTTGTCAATTTTGAACCGAGTTCAGTGATTTTTTGCACACATTGCACTGTGTCCCTGGCACATACTGCACAAATCTGACCTTGCTGGCTCTTGCTTGGCGCCAGTTCTACGCTTCTTGGTCACATTTCAAGATACATTAGTTTACAAAGCAAATAGAATTTCCTGATAATCTGCAGTATCTTCCTGATAATTCGACAGTTGCGACTTTGTTACTGTGTTTTTTGCCGTTTTTTCACTTGGTACCTACTATGTACCTACAACTAGACATCTATCTGGCCTGTGTCAAGGTTCGGTAATGACAGAGACAGCATATTTGTGGTTTCGCTGACAGCATAGTATATGACTGTCCTGGGACAAGCTTAAGTTATAAATACAATGGTAAGAACAGTTGCAGTTTGTTGCTAAGTTGTACTTAAGAAAATTAACCTACATGAGTTCGTATTTAGAAAGAGGAGCAATAGCCACACTAAAGTTTATTGCTGCTACATACAGCATGAACCTATGAGAGTGTTTAGAAACAAGTAATAGTTAGATTTAATTAGCTAAAGTGATGCAGCAAGCATGCAAGTTGTCTGGAAAGCCATGCACTGACTCTGTTGCTAGTGATCATGTTCAAGGCAGCATTATAGCAGCATTTCATGCTGGAAACTGAACCAGTCGCTTTCAACATAGCATGGAATTCCGTGGAATTGGTGGAAAGGTTAACAAACTGTTTGTTGATGCTCTGAACACTGTACGGCCACCTCTGAAAAAGCAGTTATACCAAACATCAATTGAATTCCCACTATATAATATAACTTTCACTGGTCACTCATTTGGAGGTGCTCTAGCACTTATTGCATAATCTGACTTAGCATTTACTATACCTGTATTGCAACAAAGAATTTCGCTCTACACCTATGGGCAGCCAAGGGTTGGTAACTTTGAATTGGCAAAACAGTTCTTTCTCCATGTTCCTCATGCTTGGCGTGTCGTGAAGGCCAATGATTTCATGGCTAACTTTCCAGACTGCGATGGAAGTAACAGTTGTAGTATTTTCTGTGTTTGTCTATTAGAATGAAATTTTAGGTGCAGCAGTTGAGTGCACAGCATCATCCACTGGTGCTTACTATCACAGTGCTCTTGAAGTGAGTAACCTAAGTTAAGACTTGGTTGTGTATTTATTACCTGGCTTTAGGTACAATATGCACATACTATGCCATTGACAGTGGAGTTATCTAAACCAGTTATTACTTATGAAATCAGCAACAGTTATCCTCTGTTTGAAGACCAAAAATGTTCAGTAAGCAAGACTACCGGAGATTTCCGCTTATAAGACCACCATAGTTAGAAGACCATGGTCTTATAATAGGTTTTTGTTTCCAGTTATAAGACCATGGTCTGCAAATAGGTGGTCAGAAAACTGGGTTCATTGACACCCATTTTCCAGTTAAAAGACCATGGTCTTAGTTAAATTAACCGATTTTAACACACAATTATCTGTTTTTAAACTAAACAAAATCTGTCCATCGTGAAAAAACAAAGGCAGAAGTATATAATATAGGTAAAACATGATTCAGATTTTTGTTTTGAACACAATACAGTACCTGCTATGCTTCAACACTAAATTTTTTTTGTAATTTCAAGTAAAGTTCTACAAGTCAAGCGTAAAATGGTCGGTAATGTCTGGAACAACAATCTAGGTGAAAAACAAATTCAACTTTTGGCCAAAAACCCTTGTTTGCAGTGAAATAACATTTTCCAGTTAGAAGACCATGGTCTTCAAAAGGGCGCCAAAAAGTGACCCTAAATTTGGGCATTTTCCAGTTATAAGACCAGGTCTTATAAGTGGAAAACTCCGGTACTAGTCCATGTTTGTCAATTATTGGTGCACCTGTAGCTTGTCTATTAGCTTGGTTCGGCTGGTGCTAGCATTGAAGAACAACAACAATAACAACTTTATACAATGCACATGTACACCAGAGCAAGCCAGTGATAACCCAATAGGGTTACATGCGAGGTAAATCACTTAGGCAAACCGGCCTTACTCTTGTACTTTTGTGGCCAAAAACACTTTCAATCGATCTCAGTACAGCAGTTACATATTCAACTATAAGTTTATTGTTCGTACCCAGGCCAGTGACCAGGAGTGTTAATCAATACATACAGTTTTGATCATACATAACAGGTCATCAGCCGAAGGGGGAGGGGGGCTGGGGGGTCTGGCGCCGGCCGGGGGGGGGGGTCTGAGCCAAAATTTTGGGAGGGGGTTGGGCACTAAAAAACGCTCAAAAATCGAAAAAAAATGCATTTTTTGGGTTAAAAATCGCTAATTTGGGCTGAAATACAGCTAAAAAGTGCTGTTTTACAGGCGATTTTGGCAATTTTTGTGTCTGAAATTGCAAAAAATAGCAAAAATTTGCTCAAAAAATTACTTGCCAGAAAAATCGGAGGGCGGAGGGGGGGGTCGGAAAAATCGTCTCGGAGGGGGCCATCTGGGGGCTGGCCTAAGTCGGGTGGGGGCAGACCCCCAGACCCCCTGTTATGTACGTACATGTACAATGTATGCTTTTACACCACAAATATGCTGTCTCTGTCGTTACCGAACCTTGACACAGGCCAGATAGATGTCTAGTTGTAGGTACATAGTAGGCACCAAGTGAAAAGACGGCAAAAAACACAGTAACAAAGTCGCAACTGTCGAATTATCAGGAAGATGCTGCAGATTATCAGGAAATTCTATTTGCTTTGTAGACTAATGTATCTTGAAATGTGACCAAGAAGAACTGGCGCCAAGCAAGAGCCAGCAAGGTCAGATTTGTGCAGTATGTGCCAGGGACACAGTGCAATATGTGTGCAAAAAATCACTGAACTCGGTTCAAAATTGACAAAGATATGCTCTTTACAAGGCAATTTTTTATTGGGCAAATTTTCGACCTGACAACTTTCAAGGCCCAAAAACTCAATTAGATGTGTATTTTTTCTCGATTTTTTTTGTGCTATCAAAAGTAAATAGATAGCGCTACATTTCTATGAAATAAAAAAATCGGGGTCAATACCTTTGAGGGGGTCAAATTTGGCCCAGAAGGGGTTCGAAAAAACATTTTTGTCTCGAATTTGGTCATATATGGCATCGTTTGAAAGAGAACGCACATGTGATTATAAATATGCAATCCGCACGTTTATACGTTCACTGGTTCCAGAGTTATAAGCCGAGATCTGAGGTTCGGTCGAAAAATTGAGTCTCACAAAAACGACCGGGAAGGTGATAAAACATCTTTTTAGGTTAAATTATACCAAAACACAAAATTTTAGCCAAATCGGAGACATAAAGTTGAGATTTGTCCGGGAAGAGTCGACACTTAGAAAAACCGGCTCTTAATTTGTTTTAAAAATTTCGATATTTCCCCCACTGTACTGGATACTCACTCTGCACGCATCTGACAGTCGCAAGATGCTGCGCTGGTCACATGGCTGTGGCCACATTGAAAAGCCTCACACATACCGCAGACTAGACCAGCAGCTTTTGAATGCTGATCAGAAGTTAATCGATCGACTGCAACTGCTGGAGGAGAATGCGGACCGATTGGAAAGTATTTGGCATGACATGATGCCTCGCCGAGTCATTGGCTCAGTGGGTTGCTCGCTGCCTCTGAGTCACGGCGGCCCCTGCATCCCTAGCGGTTGTAGTGGTTCATCCTCTCGGCGCGGCAAGTTTCTTGCTGCAAAGAGTTGGTCGTCGGCACAACGCTCCACCCAGGCCACCGAAAACTGGTTACAGTGAGTAGGTAAATTGGGAACCAACTGGATCTGCCGTTGCACCGAAAGCCGCTCCAAAAAGCATGCCGCGCTGGAGGGAAGATCAACGACGTCAGGAGCTGTCTGAGAAACCAGCAATAAGGCCAATACCGGTTTGGTTACGCCGGGCGGCCGTTGGGAGCTGTCAGCACCATGACGTCACCACGCCATTCACTCTCTTAGTACCTGGCGCCCAACAGCATGGCTTGAGTGGCTTGGCAGTGAAAGAAGGGCAAACGTCCGAGATGACGATATAAGGGGTAACGAAATGGACCGTGCAGGTCTGATCGTGTACGGCCCCCACGCCAGATCGGATCGGATTGGATCGGACATGATGCCTCATGTGGACAGTGCCCAGCCACCTCTGCACCATGACACTATCCAGTACTTGGTGTGGCCTAGGTGTAGAGCATTCAAAGGAAATAAACACTTCGATGTATGTGATGTCAGAGGCCTCATTGAAATGGAGATCGCTACCAAACATCTTCTTCATGTCGCTTACCTTCTCTGTGACCCGGGCCGACCAAAAAAGGGGTCAAGTCTGCGTGCCAACACAGACAGCAACAGCAGCAGAAACAAGCAACCGAACCGCTACATCAACAGACTGAGATAGAGGCCGAAACTCAGAGACACACGGACAGTTCCGATTCCGACAGTAGCCCTTTGGGGATGACCATATTGGACTAGTTTTGCTAACTCGTAAAAAGTAAAGAAAAATTCTTTAACCATAGAGTTGCACCATGTAGCCAGTGCAGCACTGTTTTGGCAGACGCCATGCGCAACGCACAAAATTCAGGAACTAAGTGACGCAAATAGGTAAGCTTTTGGTAATTACGCTATTGAAACTGTTACACTCTGTTAACTACATATTGCTGTTAGCATACATGTAACAGGTCACCCGCCGATGGGGGGAGGGGGGGTTGGGGGGTCTGGGGCCGGCCGGGGGGGTCTGAGCCAAAATTTTGGGGGAGGGGGGTAGGCACTAAAAAACGCTCAAAAATCGAAAAAATCGCAATTTTTGGCTAAAAATTGCCAAAAATCGCTAATTTGGGCTGAAATACAGCTAAAAAGTGCTGTTTTGCAGGCGATTTTGGCAATTTTTGTGTGAAATTGTAAAAAATTGCAAAAATTTGCTCGAAAATTTACTTGCCAGAAAAATCGGAGGGGGGGGGTCGGTGAAATCGTCTCAGGGGGGTCCCCATCCGGGGGGGCTGGTCTATTTCGGGTGGGGGGCAGACCACCCCCAGACCCCCCTGTTACATGTATGGCTGTTAGACTATAGGTATCAGTGTGCTAATAGTCTGTGCATGCGTGCCTGTTATCAAATGTATAGAATGTTCTGGATAAGGTCAGTCCCTCTCCCTTACCTCTTACTCTGACCAGAAATTTCTAGAACGTTCCATAGCCGTATAAAAGCAGCCTGCTCTGCAGTGTTCTTGTTGTGCACTCATTCTGCAATCGTGTGCTATCTCATGTATGCTTACCCTCTCTCTGCTGTCTACCCCTTTTTGCACGACATTCTTACAGACACTGTTTAGCAGTCCTCCCACCAGGTGGCGCTTAAAACCGAAGCCTCGCGATTTCTCCAGTTCCAGAAAAGTTCAGAAGGCAAGGGTAGGCTCGTAGGAAGGCCCAGACAATGACGATTTCGAAGAGTATAACTTTTCTTTAATCCTTCAAGTACAACAGCAAAACTTGCCGCCGCACGGCTCGCACCGACCTGTTACAGTGCTCTTGTCTATTAATGGATTACCGCCGCCCATTGGGTAGCCAGATATGGCCTGGTGGTTTGTCTCCGAAGTTGTATTGGATAAGTTGTATCCTCTTACAGAAAGATCGTCCGTACTTGGTCGTATATACGAATAGCGTATAATACCGAGAATGTTGAACATAATGTGTAACGTTATTGTGTAAACGTCACTATCCTTGTGTTAAACGCACAGCAATTCATAGGGCCTCCCATCATAACCAACTTACGCTTTAACTGGCTGTAATTCTCCCTCTCTCTATGGTGGAAAAGTGGGTTTCATCGGCGGCGTTTATTTGGGGGTGAAAACGTGTTTTACAACTAAAAGTCTAAAAGCAAATGAATCAGAACAGAGTGCAAACAGCTCCAGAGTAAAAAGGTCCCAACAGTTCCAGGCAGTACTGAGTGAAGGGCGCAAACCATCGAAAGCATCTAAAACATGAGAGCAAGTTACAAGGTATATTGAGTGATAGAGAGTTGACTAGGGTAGTGCCAGAGCTGGAGGTGGTGTGTTGAAATCTGGAGGGGCAGAAGCTGGTGTCATAGCTGGCTGCGGTGTGTTTAGAGTTGGACGCGCACAGATGGAGAAGAGTGGGTCTATGGAGACCAGTTCCTGATTTGGTCTGACTGTTTGTGACCTCAGCTTGACCAGTTCCAAATTTGGTCTGCACTAAATGAGAAAGCTTCTTTAGTCTCTCTTTTTAAAAACTGAGTCCATAATTTAATTGTGATTGAATGGGAATTTAGACTCCATAATATTACACCACTACAGCACATGCCAAATCTGAGCACCAAGCACAAAATCTGAGATGTGAACTTCCGGTGTAAGCTTGGTTTGTGATCTAGCAGTGCCAAATAGCAATACTGTGCTAACTGAGAACCTTGTTTTTAATTGTATTCTGTCAAAAACCAGCAAAATTGCCTTTAAAGCAATTCCAATATGATAGTAGAGCATCACATATTTCTGTGAGGGCGGCTTCCCCTTCTCGGTGTCTGGTCAACGTTTTGCTGCACCACCTGTCCTAGCTCCATACTCTCTCAAATCACTCTGCAGTTTCTACATTGCAGAATTCTGTGCGGTTTCCAAAGTGCAGGCAATCAGAATAAAACTGCAGAGAATGTCTGCTGATTTTTATGCAGACATTTGTGCAGTTTTAAAAACTGCATAGAATGTGCAGTTTGTTACCAAGAATGTTCTAAAACATTGCACTGCATTCGGTGTATGCAGTTTTATGCATTTGGCATTGCTATTTATCTTGCAGAGTGTTTGCAATATTTGAATTTGAGCGGCTTCATGTTCAAATTACTTGTGAGAAAACAGCCAATCTTTGTTGGTAAAGTGATCGAATGAAATGATGCCAGTTTTTGATCAAGGAAAATTGGAAGAAAAGCATTGTGTGAGATTTGTTTTCTTATGGCTCCAATCCAACACAGGCTAATAGATCTTTTTGCAAACGTTATGGAGCGCACCTGGTAAGTAATAACCGACTTCTTTCAATAACACAACAAATCCAAATGAAGCTGTTTTTTTCAGATTATCATTATGTAACCAGACAGGGATACACTGCGCGTGAACTTTGTATCTTTGCGATGTCAACCGGAGTCCTCCAAATAGCTGTCGTTGAGTGCAAGCCTTGTCTTTGGACAAAATATTTTCGTCATCGGTTCGGTAGTGAAGCTTGCCTACCTGCATATTTCGAAGCTAGTTGAGCTTATATTTACATAGTTGAAATCTGTACTTTTGTGCACTACTCAATTTTAGGTTTATGTGATTTTCTGCTTATACTGCTAATATTCCCAGACTTTTTATATTTTTATTTTTAAGTATTTTCAGTGTACAGTGCAGTGAAGAAGTTGATGTTGTTGCCTTTGTTTTGTTCCTTTATCTATGTATCTTGTACAACATGCTATTTTCTATAGCAGTGAGATTTGTTTAAGCGGTGTGAAGGCAGCCCGCCACGAGTGTTGTAAAGGCAGCCCGCCACGAGTTGACGACGCTTTGTCCTACCGGCCGCTCCCTTTCTCTGCTCGCTGCACGCTACACGGCCACACTCCTCAGTCTCACTTCTTTTCTCTTTTATGCGCAAACCAAAAATCAAATCAAAGCTAGCCCAGACAGTGATCACGTGACGTGACAAACAAAGTCTTAGCACGGAACCAAAGGTTACGATAACTTGGCGGGAACACAAATTAACGATAAATAATAACTAACAAACCAAATCAAATACACCTATTTGACATTCCCGGCCGACCGGAACTAGTCCACCAAACGCCGCCAGGAACCTCCTACTCTAGTGCGCTGCGGCACCGGATCGGTTGTGTTGGTCAGACAAGTGGGTCGGCTGCCGACGGCGCTCCGGGTAGCGTTCCGGCATGTCACCAAACCGTCGCTTTTGCAGAGTAGGCGTCGGCGATCTATAAAACATACGTACAGTACACGTTACTGAATGCCTAGTCTTCGGCCGGGCCTTCCAACGGAACAAGCAACCGAATTGCGCGTAAAAGTGTCTCTCCGTTGGAGGTCTGTACATAGGCCGAACGACATTGGCCATCTTCACTAACAATTAATTTTGAAATTTTTGCTAAACTCCACTTGGCCCGGGGAGTAGCGTCTTTTAATAGCACCACTGTGCCGACTTTTGGCTTAATTTGACTTTCTCCTCTGGCTTTTGGCCATGTCAGGACAGACAAACTCAGCTCTGTTCATGTGATGTTTGATTGTAGCCTCCAGCAAAAACGGCGAACACACTAGACCGAAACTGACTCGTTTAAATCTGAATGTACGAAGGTTTGTTTTGTCAGTGGACAGAGTGTTCAAGTTCTTGAGCCACAAAAATCTCATTAGGTCCCTTTGATCTGGATCGACAACGACCTGGAGAAAAGCTTTTTCTATATCGCTGAGCAGCGCTACAGAGTTTAGCCGAAACCTACAGAGCAAACCGCAAATATCTTCCAGCCCAATCGGCCCTCTGTACAAGTTTTCATTCAGACTTCGCGTTTCTTTAGCAGGTTTACTGCTTGCATCGTATACCACACGCACTTTAGTGGTTGTACTGGACAGCTTGACCACACAGTGGTGGGGCACGTAATAGAGCAAGCCTTTCGGGGGAAGGTCATTTGGAATTTCTTCGATAATGTCCGCCCTCAGGTAGTCGGCAAAAATTTTATCGTATTGCTGAAGCAAGTCTGGATTTTGCCTAAGCCGATTGACCAAAGTTCGAAGCCGATATAATGACACATAGTAGTTGCAAGGCACTTCTGGCTCCCCTCTCCTGAAGGGGTAAGAGACCTGGTATCTCTTGTCCTCTGTCAGATACTGAACTGTGCGATTAAAATATTCTTGTACCCAGTCATTCTCGGGTTTTTGATCTGGTGGTTTGATTCCTATAGTTTCGAGTTTCCACAGGCTCTCCAATTCAAACTCAGAACCTGTTTCCTGCACAAACAAAGTCGATACCACCTCTTCGGCCGCACTCACAGACTCTCTGCCATTCTGACCTGCTATTATGTAGCCGAATGTCGAGTTGACCAAAAACAACGAGGGATTCAAGGGGATCAGAGGCTGCATTTTGATAACTTGGAAAAAGTAGTCAGCTACAAGCAAAACATCAACAATTCCAGGCTCATTTTGTTTGGGTGGTGGGTCTGCTAAATCGTAGTAAACTAAGCGAGTTTGAATTTCAAGAGTGACCGTCTGTCGATTTATCGGCTGGGTGATGATATCACACAGCGTTGCTGAAAGACGGAGCACTGACCCATCTTTCTGACGAACGCCAAACCGAACTTTGGAAGCTTTACAGGCACGAGGTGTTTGACCAAATGCCGCAATTTTGAACTCCTCATGTTCCGACTGGTCCAGCTCCAATTGATGACCAACAGTCGAGCGCAGGAAAGTTTTCTGACTACTGGAATCAAGAAGAATTCGGGCAATCTGTTCTTTGCCTGTGTCTAAATTGAACACTGGCGCGAGTGCCGTTAGCAAGAGAACCTGTTTTTGTGGTTGCGACACAGTTAGAACCGGCACCTGGACTGTTTCGAGATTATTGCCTTGGTTGCTCAAGACATTGGACTCAGTGTCTGCCAAGCCATTGGAAGCCTCCACTGTCAGAGTTTTAGTCACTGTACGTAACTTCTGATCTCTTACTTTGTTTCCCTCTTGAGCAGACTTATAGAAACCAAATTTCTGCTGACAGATCGAGCGATGGTGATTTGGGCTCTGACAGTGTGCGCATTTCCTTTTTGACTGGCATTTCTGGATGTTATGGTTCGAGCGTAGACACCGATAGCAGAGTTTGTTGGTTTTAAGAAACTCGTGGCGCTCTTTTGCATCAGCATAAAATGTACACTGGTCAGAAAAATGAGCCCCTTTGCAGTAGATGCAGGTTTGTGCCATTTTAGTGACCAACGCGTGGGCGGTCGGTCCGATCCGATCCGATGTGCGGGGGGCCTTACGGCCTGCGATCAGACTCGAGGTCCATTTCGCTTCCCCGTGATTCGTCATCTCGGACGTTGCCCTTCTTTCACTGCCAGCCACTCCTAGCCATGCTGCTGGGTGCCGGTCACCAGGAGGGCGGCCGGCGTGTCGATGCCATGATGCTGACAGCTCCCGACGGCCACCGGTGCCCCATATGCCAGAGGGCTCCCGGCAGAGTTGGTTTCTCAGACAGCTTCTGACATCGTAGATCTTCTTCCCAACGCGGCATGCTTTGTGGAGCGGCTTCGGTGCAACGGCAGATCCAGTCGGTTCCCATTTTACCTACTCGCTGTAACCAGCTTTCGGTGGCCTGGGTGGAGCGTTGTGCCGACGACCAACTCTTTGCAGCAAGAAACTTGCCGCGCCGAGAGGATGAACCACTACAACCGCTAGGGATGCAGGGGCCGCCGTGACTCAGAGGCAGCGAGCTACCCACTGAGCCAACGACGCGGCGTGGGCGGTCGGTGTACTGCTGACAGATTTGACGCCACTAGGACTGCTGCTAGTAGTTTTCTCGCCTGTACTACCGAACTGCTGGATCAATTTGCTAACTTGAACCTGCTCAACCAAAAACCGTCGAAAGATGTCTAATCTATTCAATTCACCAGCCAGTTTGGAAGCTAGTTCTTTCATCAGTCGATCTGGAAGTTTCCGAATCAGGTTGTCGGCTAGCAAACGTTCGCGTCCATCAGACTGACCCAACTCTTCGAGACCTCGCAGGTGCTTTTCTACATCTAGCGCAAAACCTTGAAGTGCGGTTGGACTGTCAGCTACCTTTCCTAAGGCCTGTAATGCGTTGTAGTGCGCCGTAATAAGCTCATTATCGTCGCCATACGCCTCAAGCAAGAGTTTAACAGCTTGGTCATAAGCTGATGCCGTCATAGGTAGTCCATCAATCGATCTGGCTGCCAAACCAGTGACAAGCGATTTCAAGTAAGAGAATTTCTGGGTTTGCGAGAGCTTAGCGTTATTGTGGATACACTGCTCAAAAGAGACCCAAAACTCCTTAAAGTGGAAGACATCACCAGCGAATGGTTTTAGCTCTAGCGTCGGAAGTTTAACAGCAGAAGACTGGTCCACCACAGAGGAAGAAGTCGCCAATGCCGACTTATTACTACCCTCTTGGACAAAGTGCTGCATCGATTGTTGAAACCGCTTCTCTGCTGCTGCCATTTGCTCGCTGTGCTGGATTTGGATCGTCTCCAGTTGTTCTCGATGCCTTCGTTCCGTCTCTTCCTGCTGTCTCTGGAATCGATCATCCGCCTTCAAAATTTGCTGCTGCAACAACGCCAGGAGGGCCACAAAGTCCCCTGAACTGGCTCCGGGCGGGTTAGTTGTCGCGCTACACGTTTCTGCCTTTGGCAGATCGGCTTTAAGAGTCGTAGGTGTTTGTGTAGCCGTAAATTCCTGGAGAGTTTCGTCCAGTTGCGTTCGCGCTTCCTCTATCCTCTCCTTTACTCGGAGGGTAAACTGACTGAATTCGGTCGCTTCGAGAGGACAATCAACGAGTAGAGGAGGTAGTTCTTTTTCTAATGCGGCCATTTTCTTTTCAATTTCAAGTAGTACATTCGAGTACATTTGGCCTTTTTCCCGCGTAGGTTGTGCCCACCGTAAATTGGAATTTTGTGCAATTTGGCTAAATAACTCAGCAACGGCGCTTGTGACTTCATCTAACTGCTTGGTTAATTTTTCTTTTTGCACAAGAAACTCTTTGCACCGTGCACGTGTCCATTGACTAGCGCCCACACTTTCCGGCGGTGGTCGGTTTGACATTTTTGCAAATTTTAGTGAGGCAAGGGTTGGCCTAACAATTCCTCCCTAACCACAAAGCAACTACCTTTTGGCTCGCTGAGTTACCATACGCGTTGCCTTGCGGTGGGGAGCCATTTTGCAGAGGTTGTTGTCGCTCAAATCGACGAAGTTCGATTGCAGACAATTCTTCTTGCAGCCAGGTAGACGGTCTGATGCACCATGTGAAGGCAGCCCGCCACGAGTGTTGTGAAGGCAGCCCGCCACGAGTTGACGACGCTTTGTCCTACCGGCCGCTCCCTTTCTCTGCTCGCTGCACGCTACACGGCCACACTCCTCAGTCTCACTTCTTTTCTCTTTTATGCGCAAACCAAAAATCAAATCAAAGCTAGCCCAGACAGTGATCACGTGACGTGACAAACAAAGTCTTAGCACGGAACCAAAGGTTACGATAACTTGGCGGGAACACAAATTAACGATGAATAATAACTAACAAACCAAATCAAATACACCTATTTGACAAGCGGGAGAAATCAATAAAAGCTACAATTTTGATAAAACGGCAGAAAATCAGCCGCAGAATGCATTGTAGTTCTGCAGAAGTCGGCAGACTGGTATGCATTTAGAGCAGTAGATATCTGCACAGTTCTATGCAATTCTCAGAGCAGATATTTTCTGCAGTTTTGCTGCAGACAAACTATGCACTTTAGAACAGAATAATCGTTTGACGCTGAGCCTGCATACAACATCTGCAGAATTTCTGCAGAGAATATGCAGAATTTAACAGAGTGCATTGAGAGAGTATGAAACTCGTTCTTTGGTGCGCTGATTCTGTTAAGCTTCATTGGTAATCCCGCAATGGAGTCTTGTAATCCACAACGCTCGAAGCCACTATAGAGTCCATTCAGAAGGGAGATCGGAGACAAGGGCCGGTCCTTATACAACGATTCCATTTCTTCACAGAAGATATGAAGCCCTATCATACTAGGGTAATGCACTTGTAGTTTAGTGAACCGGACAACTAGATTTGCTACAGCTGCCTTGTAGTGGCCGCAGCCAAAGCTTTTCTGCCGCTATCTTGCAAATAACTGGCTAACAGCCTTTGTCGCCATTGTCTTGCCAGTACCGGAGGGACCTGACACGGCGGTCACGCAATTACGGTGTACGTACAGTAGATGAATAAACAGCGTCTAACTGGCTCTCATTCAATTGTCCCAGGCCGACCAGGTCAGCGATCACATCTGTACCTGGCGGGGCCGGTTTTACTTCCGCCTATTTTCTCTACTGTCTAGGCAGCCAGGCTAGTCCTATAATGTGCGTTAAACTAAAAGCCGGCGCCTGGCGTATTGAGTGGGCATAGACAAGTTGGCCTTGGCCCTGTAAGGCGCCCGGCCAGTTAGGGAGCAGCCCTAGCCTGGGTGGGCTCAGTTTACCCAATAAATTTTCCTTTGACTTTGATTATACCGGAGTATCTGCCAGTTTCTATAGTGGCTTCGAGCGTTGTGGATTACAAGACTCCATTTCGGGATTACCAATGAAGCTTAACAGAATCAGCGCACCAAAGAACGAGTTTCCTATGGAGCCAGGACAGGTGGTGCAGCAAAGTCCTAAGTTAGAGGAGGACCTTAGCCATTATAGTTTTGAGTACAAGGCTGACACGCACGATCAGCGATCTTTAAGCGGTCTGCTGGAAATGAGCCTACAGGCCGACGAGCTATTAGCTGACCTTACGTCACTGCTGGCTCGCCTGGCCCATGTGGTCTTTGCAACGTGTTACCTCCGCCTAAACAGTAGTTAGAAGCCACCAATATTCAATGGTAATCATCGACGAGGCCAGTCAAGCAAATGAGCCCATGTCCTTGTTGCCATTGGTCCGAGCTAACGGCAAAGACGCAACAGTCCTGCTGCTCGGCGACATACAGCAGTTGGGTGTTAAGTCGGCCCTGACTGGCAAAGCTACGATCTGAAAGTGGTTGAGCTGATGGCACCGGGAGGAATTGACCCTGCTGCATTGGTACCTTCAAAGTGAAGTGCCTACCGTGACAACAGTGCACCTAACAGAGACCTACCGAACAGTCAGGACATGCAGGCAGTCGATCCGGCCATGCAGGATCAGGGAATTCAGGCCGAGATCATGGAAGAGCTTGCCCACATGTGTTATTTATTATTTATTTATTTTGGTGACCAGATGTTTCTGCTGCTATAAGTTATCAAAGAACAAAAGTAAACTAGAGAGCATGCAACAGGTTTACCTCTCTTTTGACCACGATTGACCAACGGCCGAGTGCCATTTTTCTCGGCGTTAAGAGACGCTTTAGATGTAAAATATGCATTTGCATCAGAGCTCAAAACGGTTTTCAACATTCAATTTTTCATGAAATTCTACTCCAGATAAGTTTAATACCTTGTTCAGAATCAATGCGTTTGCAAGAGAATTCTACATATTGAAAAGCAGCACGCTTTCCATTCTAGTTCTACTGCGCTTGGCTTTGGCGTGCTTGGCTCCGATGCTATTATCGTTTTAATTGTCGTTGTCTGCAGAAGCGTTACCACCTTGGACAGACGAAATTTTGAATTTGATTAAAGCCACTTTTTCCAATGTAAAATTTTGTATCGAATTGAATGGTGGCACTCCGAGGTCGCTCCGACCACTGGGGAGGGTGCAATTCGCGATTTCTGAACCCTACTTTTTCAAAAAAACCGAATTTCAAAAATGACAAAAACTGGATTTGATCACAGTTCTCCACCATTTTAAGAGACAGAGACCTCGGTTATACTTCATCAGAGAGCCCCGAAAATATCCTTTCTTTACAAGTCGTCAGATTTTGAATCGGCAGAAAATTAGCATAAAGCGGTGCATTTGAAAATTAGAAACAGAGCACAATTTTTAAACGGGCGCATACAGTGGGCAGGATTTTGAAATTTAATATTTTATACATCATTCGATTCGCCTCATCGAGAACTTTAGTTTAAAATTATTTCCAGCTTGGGACAGAGACTATGAAGGGTAGAAAACTCGCAAAAACAGAAAAATACTTAAGTTCTTCCAGCTTTTTTTGCATGAATTGGACAACTTGCGCTGAGGTAGAAAACATCTGCCAGAAAAACGGCATCAA
Organism: Sabatieria punctata; assembly: GCA_030248155.1. NCBI lineage: Eukaryota > Metazoa > Nematoda > Chromadorea > Araeolaimida > Comesomatidae > Sabatieria > Sabatieria punctata. The sequence continues at coordinate 21,737 of JASANB010004422.1, read as the reverse complement.
GTCAGCCCGCCACGTGCACAGTCTGATCGTGAGCGCAAGAAACTTCCTTGATGTGGCGGAGATGAACACTTACTTGTCCGTAAGTTCATACATGTAACAGGTCATCCACCAAGTCTGGCACCGTCCGGGGGGTCTGAGCCTAAATTTTGGGAGGGGGTTGGGCATGAAAAATCGTCTCCGGGGTCTGACCTAAGTTGGGTGGGGCAGACCCCCCAGCCCTCCTGAAAAAGTCACGCATACTCAATAATTCCAGTTCGAGGACTTGGAGAAGTCACTGGCGGAACTCTCGGATTCGAGCGAGGAGGGAAAAGCCCAGGGCGCCGCAGCAGCCGAGCTCGACAAAACACTGTGATATCGAAGTGACAAGACGGCTCCGCTCCCCGAGGGCCAAGAAGAAGTCATGCTAAGCGACAACGACGATAACTCATCCAGCTCAAAGTCACCGGAAAAAATAAGACCAAGGTACTTTTCCAGATAGTATACCACAAATTTTGTATTCACAACCAATACCGTATATTTCTGAGAAATTCCAAATTCCAAACTTTAGAGGCCTAAGCCGATGGTACTGTTGTTTGTGTATACACATACACATTTACCATACACAAAAATACACATTGTTTTTCAATGTGTATACACATACACATTGAAAATTCGGATACATTACCATACACAAACAGTACTCAAAATGTGTATTTTTGTTTGCGTATTTGATGAGCAAAAGTCGATAAAATTTCGAACAGAAACGTAAATTTCTATCTTTTTGCTGCAGTAATAAACAGTAGATATCCTCATAAAGCCTTCAAATGGGCAAAGTAACTCGATTTCAAAGGTATCCAAGGTTTCAATCAGCAGACATTAAAGAGATTTGATTTTTCTAGCATTTCTGACTGAAAATCTACCAAAAAATTGAATTTTCAGTGCAATACACATACACAAATATACGCAAAAATACACTTGAGTTTTACTTGTGGATTTGATTCATCCGAACTGATAGCATTATGCAATGTAGACGGTGTCGAATATACTATGTGATTCGAGGTGTTAACACGTGTTTTTTGTATTCGCGCCTAACCTGTTTACGTCGTAAGACCTTGTTGTGTTGGTTATTTGACCCAGTTTTCGGCAGCTGGATTTGGAGTGAGCTTGTTGAGCAGTTGGAATAGTTCTGTTGTGCGCTAACGCTCCAAATTGATAAATTTGTGGCTGTTAGTCTTGTTGGGTGCCGAAGGTTTTTCTACGGTAATTTCTTAGCCTCTTTATTATATTGCGGTCCATTCCAGGAGCGTCGTCGCTGTAATTAATCAACAACGCAGAACATTCTACATTTGGTAATAATAATTAAATTAAATTAACATAAAATAATTAAATTACCAAATTTGCCTCTAAAACAGCACTTTTTAGCTGTTGTATCTGAGACCAAATTACCGTCTTTCACGAGTTTTTAGCCCAAAATTGCGGTTATTTATTATTTTGCCATTTTTAGCATTTCAATTGCCCCCTCCCCTAGACTTTTGTAATTTTTATGGAACTGTTTCAGACGCCGCAATCCTGTGAACGTGTCATTCAAGAGTGTCAGAAATATCTCCCTGATGGGGGCGGTGATGACGATGGCTGGTGCCAGGCGGCTTTGAGCTTAGGTGGCATAGTGTTGTTCTGTTTGGGCATGCTGGTTGGCTACGCCTTTCAAAACCGACAGGTATTTTTTGAAAGCAGACGCAGTGACATTTTTGCACATACTTTCTTGTTGTGTAACGAACTACTACTTGTGTTGTTTTGTTGTCATTAAACTCTCTTTTGGTTTCTTGGCCACATAGCGGCATTCACTGCGCAAACTGCAAACAATGTTCCGCTATGTAGTGTCAAGAACGAGTTTATAGCCAAGCAAGCCAAAAGAAGAGTGGTCTAACACGCACAACACAATGAGTTATCAGGGATACAAAAGAAACAAGGCAAACGTTAGTTTATACAAACAGTTTTAACTGCATCTGCCTTCATTTTTTGTTCATTTTTAGTTGTGTTAGCCTAATCTAAAAATTTAACTCTAATATTTTGCCATTTCTAAGGATAGAGATTCTATCAACCAGCTTAGAGGCTTCGTATGCCCTGATTTTCTCACCTGTGCCTCATGCTGGAAAAGCTTGGTTGCAAAAATTCTGCATAAATTTTAAAATTTAACTTGTTCAACTTGTTTGACAAAATTTTCGAGATAAACTCTAGAAGTACTCTAAAACAGCCAATTTTTAGATCCGAATTCGTGCTAGTAGGTGGAAAACTTGAAAATTTTCGACCTGTCTGAAAGTGTGACAATATTTGACCACTCAATTTCTCACGCTCTACGGATCTGAGCCCACAGTGGTTTACACCAAACGGTAGATAATTGATAGCATAGTGCAACATTTTTCTGTAATAATAATCGATTTTTGGCTGGGCTCCCTTTCCCTTCACTCGTCTCTTCTGAAATTTGTTTACATATGTTGGTTACACAGGAGCGGTTACAACTTGAGCTTGTGCAAGGTGCGATAGTTTTACCGTACAGCTTGTAGCTTTTCACACTAAAACTTTGACTAATCGCAAACAGGGTGACTAATTTTCTTCGTACTTTGCAAGCACATCCTGAAAATGCCATCGCTGTTCTAGTGAATGTTTTAACATTAATCATAAATGTTACATTAAAGTCTGACCACGTTTTTTTCAATCTGAGTCCACGCCTGATCCGTCCATATAAAACCATCTATGCCGACAAAAATATCTGGTGAGGTTTCTCCTGGCAATTAGCAAAGTGGGCACTATAAAGTCAGTATCATCTGTGAATTGGTACAGAGTATTGCTGGTAACTTGCAAGTAAACGTGAGGCTGTGCTCGCCGTACAGCACAGTCCCAACATCGGAACACGCAGTGCTATTTTGTATTGAGTGTACGATGAAAAAAACCCAAAACCCAAAAAACGCCTTAAATTCTGTTAGATCCGGATCTGCACCGTAAACATGGTGCACTCATCGCTCTCGCACTGAGGTCCGGAGGCCGCTCTAAAGCGCTTGTTGGGGGCTATCATCAAGCGATGACAGGCGTTCTTGCTAATATAATCCAGCCCACTAACACCAAACTCCACCGAAAGCTTCACGTCTTACAACCGCGCACCCCACAGTTGTATCGCGCTTCTGCGCCGCACGAGATCTTATGTTGTTTTTATGTAGATATGAAGCTCAATGTTGTCTATGTGGCTGCACTCGGCTTGAAGTTGGCCAGTAGTACATCCAACATCGCCTATACCACCGCTCTAGCCACCTGTGGACGGTTGGTGTGGCACATCTTGTCCCACAATCAAAAGAATATATTCAAAACTGCTTCCCAAGTCGCCGGAGCTGAGGGCTTTCACAGCGTTCACACTGTTTCGGAACTCGTGCACGCCATTCAAACCTCATTAACTAATGAGGAATTGTCAACTTTGATGGAAAGCGAATTGGTTATATTTTTTATAAGCTTCTGTAGTGATGATAGTTAATGATGTTTTTGCTTGAACCAGGGCTGTTGGGTCGTTTTTTTTCCTCGGTTTTTTTCGTTTTTTTCCGGAAAAAAACCGGTTTTTTTCCTAGGGGCTCGGAAAAAAACTAAAATGCGGAAAAAAACTCAAGTAAGTTTTTAAATGAAATTGACGCAATAACTGGTTAAATTGGCTTCCAACGCTTTGAATTTACGTTAATAGAAGCCTTACAAGCATTTCCATGGCATAACTTAGCTGTTTTTCGCAAAAAATACCGGTACCATTTTCAGGCAACTTTTATTATTGTATTTTTGATGTTTTAAAATCAAATTACTACACTAAAACATGAAATTAGTGCATTTTATAACAAGACTCACGCTATTTCGTTGAATTCTGCAATAAAAAGCGATTGTTAAAAAAATTTTCTGTCATCTCGGAAAATAACTTTTGGAAAAAAAACGGAAAAAAAACAGGAAAAAAACCGGAAAAAAACCGGCTTGAGTTTTTTTCCGGAAAACAAACAGCCCTGGCTTGAACCTGTACTTATTTCAAATCGAGATGTCAAGCTTCTGCTGCATTTTATAAACATGTCTGTCCTCTGTTAGTATGGTGTTGCCACCAAGAGAAACGTTAGAATGAAACTTGTTTACTTACAGAAAACACGCGTGCGTACTCACAAAGAAATTACAGAGAGTGATAAACAAAAGGCACACTGCCGAATCTTGTGGGAGTGTTAGACTTATTTGGTAATTTTGGTTAAGAGTTGGTGTAGTTTTGTTTGGCAGTCTCTGTCATCTCTTACATACTATTTACATATGATAATATTTCCACCGGTACAGAAACTGTGACTAGAGTGCTGGGCTTGCTTGCTTTACGACGCTTCTTAAAGGCACCTGGAGACCTGCCCAGAGTAACATGGTCTGAGTACCCGTCAAAGAAGCCGGCCTTTTTGGCCTCGCCCAAAAGTTCAGTCATTATGGGACAGCTCTGTAAAGTTTAGGCGCTTGACGTAGCGCAGGCGGGCGCCAAACGGTTCGTACAACCTGTTGTACAGTTCATTCTTGCCCTTCTTTGTTGCATTGTTAGGCGTTGGTGTTGGTGTGTGGGTGGGAGGCTTCGGAGGAGGGGAGGCTGTGCTGAGACCAGGAGCCCGCTGGAGACAGGGTCGTTTGCACTCTGACTCCTCTTGCTCATTCCGCGCCTTCTCCTCCTGTTTTTCATACAGAGGCTGAAAGTAACAGATTATATGAACTAGTAAAAGTAATAACAGGAGACAGAGATAACTGTCAGACTGACTACCAATAGACGCTTCTGGTTTCAAGAAGTGCTGTTAACGGTAATAGCATAATTTCGCACAACACCACAACTACTGTACACTATCACAAAGCATTTCGCTTAGCATTAGCAAACTTCTACAAACCAAAACAAAGCAAATTTCTAAAATACTTACACTGCCGAAAAAGCCCACCTCCAGCCTTGCCTAGGCGTCATTCAGCTCTTTGGCTATCGCCTCATGGTCGTTCACTTTGTCTGGATGCTTCTGTCCTCCCTGTCCCTGGAAGCGCTGTCGAAACTCGGCCTCGGTAGCGTTGATATTCAATGCAAACTTGCCCATCAAATCGGCCACCTCATCGAACGACAGATAGCAACAATTTTCGTCCATCGCCGTTCGTGCAGAAAGCAAAGCCAGAAGAGTGATCGGGGCACCCAAACCTAAGCAAGCTCCCGGGCGGTCTTACACCAATTAGCCTAATTATTCTCACCTAAACCAACAACATCTGCTGCTTAATTACTGTAATGGCACTTGTGATGTAATAAGTGGGCTTTATGACCCCACAAAACCCGGGTTGTGTCCCCTTATTCCCCAACTAATCGCTATTGTTTAGAGAGAAGCACGCTGGTGTCCGCAGGCCGGGCTTGAGCCTGCACTGCAACAGCAGGCGTCTTTTGCATTTGCCCTAACCATGAACGAAATGAACTCTTAGAACCTAGACTGTTTATCCACAATTCTTTATAGTTCCACTTTTTTACCCGCTGTTTACCGACATCCTGTAATAGTTAGTAGCAGAGTTGAGAACTGCTTCTTCTGAAGCCAGGAGAGGAAGTTGCCGAGGGACGGGTGGGGATCACCAAAATGTTAGGTTCAACGCTTCTGTCAACATGATTGGTCACACTTTTCTGGATTTTGTGGTTGCACACGAACGAGGTACCATGTTCTTCGAGGCCTGTGGTCAGGTGGCTATGTCAAAAAAGAGACAGAATCTTTTCGAGTCAGTGAATTAGAGTGCCACCAAATGGACCGGTTGAAAATGCATTATTTTAATATAATTATAACAATAATAATAAAAACATTTCACGTGTAATTATTTTGAAACTGTTATTATTTTGTCAGAGAGACAACAATAATGTTAAGAAATGATGAACCAACAACTTGAACAGTCAGAAAAAGATTTCCCTCAGTGATTTACCGTAGTTTTAATTCAAATTTCGCGCCTTGATCGGAAGGTTATGCGTCAACCGCAGGATACGGTAGCTCCCTTCCTAGTCTTAGACTTGAAAGGTCAACACCCTCACCCCCTTTGTCCATGTCTGTTTTTCAGTAATTTTAATGTATTTTTCGAGTAAATTTAGTGATTTAGTAGCTCGGCGGACAAAACAGAGCTGTTGAACAGTCTAGGATTTTTCGATATTCGTTTATAATCAAAACAGCATAAGAGCAAAGAAGAAGCGACCAATTCTCGGGTTCGACAAAGTCAAATTCGTTGTTGACTTCATAGTTGCTCATCATACATACATCTCCTCTGATCTACAATAATTGTCGCTTATGCTTTCTCATAATGAGCATATCGTCATTGCATTAATCAGTACTATGCATTATTGTGGTTCGAAACAATTGCGGTTCTGAATTAGAGGAAATGTATAGAATACTGCTGAGGCAATGTGACAAACAAACAGTAGCTAGAGTAGTGCAGGAAAACATGTTTACATTACACGGTTACACAATGCATACTAGATAGCTGTGGAAATTGATTTCGTGTTAAACTTTCTTTTTGTTTTCAGAAATATCTATCAGAAAAGATGATTTTTTCACAGAAAAAACAATTACAGGCTTCCTGTATTATTTTTGCAAAGCATTTATATGACTGATTGTTGAATTGGCAAAAATTTGCAGTAATATCGAATTTCTGACGTTTGGTAACCTGACTACAAATTGACTACAAACTAAAACTACATATTTTTTAACATGAATTTGGCAACTACAAACTAAGACTACAAATTATTTTCGCGAAAATTTTTAACTACAAACTAAGACTACAAATTGAAATTCTTTGAGGAAATAGGTCTACTCAAGATCCATCTTTTGAAGGTGTTAGAAAGAACAGATTATGGTAAACGACCCATATTGACCGCATTTGACGTTTGGTCATTGCAGATCTAGAATTTAGTGGAAGTACAGAAGCAACGTGTAATATCATTATGAAAACGTATTTTTTCACTAGCAATAGAAATTAGTGACGCACCTCGTTCGCCGTCTTCTATGCAATTGCATCGTTGTCAGCGTCGTCACTGTCATAAGAATCTATTCCGATGGTATTGTCCTAACCCCACTCAGTTTAGTTGGTTTCATGCTTGGATTGGACAGAAGAACCGGCCGGAGAAGAGAAGACATTGTTGTCTGGTGATTATAGTTAACAGACGAAAAGTAGGATTTATTAACCAAAACGAAGACCGATAATAAAAGTTGCCGGAAAACGAGTCAAAACGCAGTTAAGAGAAAGTAGGAAGCTGGAAACGTAGTTGGCTGAGGTCAACGCTCATTTAGCGACCGATAAACGTGTTATCGGTGAGCCGGACGGAAAAGACGTCCCAAGACCAGATATTTTCCGGTGCGCGGCTTAACGAACGGCGCGGATTATTTATTTTAAACCTCGTGTGACACGTGGTTTATTGGAATGGTTGGCTTATTGGAATAAGCACGGTATTTGTTCTAACTGTATATGCTTGTCATCAAACCACTGTCTCCCTATTTTCAAAAATCAATGTTGTTTGGGAAGGCGCTTGAGAGCGAAGCGAAAGTATAAAATGCGCATTTGTTTTTCGAATTTTGCTCATGTGGCAAACTGGCTGTGTACGAAATGGGTCATGTAAATCTACCATGTTATAGGCTTGGGTTATAAAATAGCTATTATATGGCTAACTCAATGCCTTTCCTTGACTTATATTGCTCTTATCGTTACTTTGTACTTCCCTGTTCCATTACACGTGTCTGGGAATAAACTTTACTTACTTAAATGTGTGATTTCATTATGTAAACACCGTCAAGCTTTCTCTGCATAAATCAGTCGGTGCAATGTAAATAGTCTTAAAGCCTCTAATGGCCTTTCTCTACCTAAAACCTCTTCTTTCTTCACGCAGCTGGTCTCTATCCTTTAGCCTTTATAAGACGAGCTCCTCTCCTATCTAGTCAGTCCAGTCTATGTACCGTATAGTGCTGTTTATAGTGCCCGGGTACTATATATGGCACTTAGGGTTTTGCGGAAAGAAAATTGAATCCATTTATAGTACCCGGGTACTATATATGGCACCTACGAAATCTGCTCTATAAGAAACTAACAATAGTATGTGAAGTTCTTTGCCCAAATTACCGAATTGATGTAAAAAATAGGTTTATGTACATACATCAGAACTACTGTTATTTAAATATATTAATATTAAAATGAAACTATTATTAATAGTGCCATTTTAATAGTATTAAATCTATATTAATATTAAAATACAAGGCCTACTATTATATTAAATTAAATTAAAAATACACAGAGGGGGCTGAATATTAAAATTTATTTTTAATAGTATTTTAATAGCATTTTAATAGTTAAACCTTGTTTGAACCAAGGAATTACCTACAATACTATTTTTAAATCATAATTTTCACTGACAAAATGATGAAAATTGAAGATTTCAGATTGCCCTCTGAATCTCGAATGTGTTTTGACATCGAAATAGTGGAACTTTTCTCACTAATAGGCATCAATGATAAAAGGACCTAAATCTAGTCAATAACCTACACTGTATGTCCTTCCTTTTCAAAGTTTCTCTTTAACTATGCATCAATAATTTTTTTATGGCTAGCTTGTGTTCGAATGCAATTTAGAACCAAGTTCAGTTCAGACCAAGTCATTTTAAAAAGAATGGTTATAAACATACATGTAACAGGTCATCCGCCATAGAGGGAAGGCCGAAGGAGGGGGTTGGGGTCTGAGCCCAAAATTTTGGGGGGCTTGGGCACTAAAAAATGCTTAAAAATCGTCAAAAATCGCTAATTTGGCCTGAAATACAGCTAAAAAGTGTCGTTTTACAGGCGATTTTTGGCAATTTTTGTGTATGAAATTGTAAAAGAATTGCAAAAATTTGCTCAAAAAATTACTTGCCAGTAAAATCGTATGGGGCCGAAAAAATCGTCTCGGGAGCATCCCTGACCCTCCACACCCCTGTTACATGTATGGTTATAAATTTCCACAGAAAAATGTTTCCACAGAAAAAGTTGCATCTTTGATTAAATTTTCAACTAACACTAGCAACTTCAAGCAAAAGATGTTGCTTTGCCAGTTCGCTGACGTGTGACAAAAACTTTTCGACTGCATTTTAGAATCTACTATTAAAATGCTATTAAAATACTATTAAAATTGTTATTTAATAGTATTAATATTAAATCTAAATTAAAATTAACAGGGGACTATTATATTAATATTAAATTAAAATTAAAATCGGCTAGTTCTATTATATTAATATTAAATTAAAATAAAATTTCACTATTAAAATTACAGTAATCAGAACCTCTATGATTGTATTATCTACTGTTTTCCTTCATACAAACAAGGTTTACCACCAAAAATACTGTATTTTTTGCACGTTTTGTATTTATAACAGCTCATTTCAGAATAAAAATCTGTCTCCATTTACAGTACCCCGGGTACTATAAATAGGGGGGTACTATAAACAGCACTATACGGTAGTGCTCCGTTGCCTCTCCAATAAACTGTACTATACCAAGAAGTCCATTTCCGAGCGTTACATATTGGCATCCCCGACGGGAGTCGCCACTACTGGCAACTCCACTGGACTCTGCGTGCTATGCCTCCCCATTTCTTAACGCAGTTTCCCATTCTTACTGGCGATACTTGTAGTTCTTTCGGGCCACTACTGGTTGTTTCTTCCTAGTCTGCCATTTACTGGCCTAGGACCTTTGACCACCGGTATTACGCCATTACTGGATTTTACTGGTCTTTTGGAGAGAAATTGAGTTTCAGGAAGGAAAGTTTATCATCCACAACACATACATACGTAGCAACGAGTGAACAAAAAAGAAAACACAGAAAATAACCAAAATCATTACAGACGCATAGTTCCATAATTTTCTTTGTTTAGTGCAACGATTATTGCAGAAGAAGAGGAAGGGAAGGGCCCATTGGCCTCTTAATCCCACCTGTCATTACTCAAAAAGTCTCCCAAGCCAGCGGTTTGTAAGCGGTTAGAAAAAAGACCCAGAGTCTCCGATTGAACCACAAATTCTGAAAGGTTATTCCAACATGGTACAGTTCTTATAGAGAAGGCGTGTTTTCTCACGTCAATCCTAAACCTAGGCATATAGAGAGCTCTTGAGTTTCTGTGATGTCGCGACATTCGCCGGGGCCGTGAGTAAAATTTGTCAAAGGAGACACAACTATGCCCACTGTTAATACGGTAACACATTTTTAAGTCAGTTATCAACCGTCGTTTTTCTAACGTCTCTAACTTAAACCTATGTAAACGAACCCCATATGAAGGTCTCTCCTGATTTGGATACAATCTATAATATAGCCTTCGAGTAAACATTTTTTGGACTTTCTCTAGTTTGTCCTTATCATTCACATAAGTAGGGTTCCAGACTGGGGAGCAATATTCCAGTATAGGTCTTACATATGAATTATACGCCCTTATTAGTGCTTTTTCCGATTTTGTTCTAAGCACTCGAAAGAGCAAATGTATCCGTTGTCTAGCCTTAGCACAGATATGATCAATGTGCTTATGGAATTTCAGATCATCAGATACAATAACGCCTAAATCGGTTATTGTTGTCCTATTACTTAAAATTGTATCACCAATTACATAGTTATGAGAAGGGTTACCATAACCAATATGAATTGCATCACACTTTGATAGTGACAACTGTAGTTGCCAAAGATTAGACCAATCATACACCCTGTTCAGGTTTGCTTGGAGCAAATTAAAAACATCAGTATTTTTGTCAAAGCATACATACAATTTAGCGTCATCAGCATAAAGTTTCAAATTACAATTTTGAACCACAGAGAAAAGATCATTGGCATAGATTAGAAAGAGTAAAGGTCCCAATACTGAACCTTGCGGGCAGCCAGACCTTACTTTGACTGGAATGGAGGTGCTACTACCTATTACAACCGACTGAAGTCTGTTTTGGAGGAAAGCTGTAATCCAATTTAGGAGTTGTCCTTTAATTCCGTAGTGCATTAACTTATGTATTAGTTTGTCATGTGATACAGAGTCAAAACATTTGGCATAATCTAGGTATATTACGTCAATTACCTTTTTATCCCTAACAGCCGCAGTCCAATCCTCAAAGCACTCAAGTAGCTGTGTGCAAGTAGACCGGCCCGGTCTAAAGCCGTGCTGTGCTTCGACTAACAAATGGTTGACTTGTAAGTACTGGACTAAACGATCTCTTACTATAGCCTCCATTAATTTACAGCAAGGTGAAGTCAATGACACTGGTCTATAATTTGAAGGTTCAGACTGATCACTGAGACTGAGTTTTGAATGCCATGAGCTTTAGACGCCTTGGCCTGGCGGTTCTCTGTTGCTGAATTTATTTCGCCGTCATTTTGAGCTTTTGTGCGCTATTATTGCCATTCGCCTTGGGACGTACAAATTCAGGAATCTTACTACAGCCCATATTGGGTGGTCTATACAGCGCCAGAATTGTTTCAAGTGCTTTCTCTTTATTCGGCCCTTTTCTACTGATATTATACTTATAGCGCACTTATATCGTCCTGCTTGCCTTGTTAAATTGACAGGTCAATTAAATCGGTAAAATAGGTGTTGTGGGCTGTTGTCTGTCCGACTGTAATACCCTACTCTTTCAGAATAGCACCATATAAAAAATCTACGTATACGATGGAACAAGTGACTGCTGAATCAACGTAACAGATTGACAATTAGAGGCCTTTGTTCTAGCTCTCCGAAGTGCGAGCGTTGGACGGTCGTTGGCCGTTGGAACAAGAAAAACAGAAAAACTGTTCGAATAGCCGAAGGTATATACATTTCATTGACGATACGTCTCGCCATTCTCCTTTAGACAGACTTTTCACAGGCAATACTATACATTTTGGACTTCTTCACTGGCTGCGACAAGTCAGGCGAGAAATTAAATTGATGTTTCGATGAAGAATCAACGAAACTACGGCCATCGGAATCGGTTTCGATGCTTGACATATAAAGAGAACATCAAAATAATATTTTTAAGAGAGAAGCAAATCATATAGTGCACGCTAGGCACAATAACGAACCGGTTTACACACTCAGTGAGAGCAGAAAGAGAGAGCGGCCGTTCGCGCGGCAGGCAAAGGTCAATCCGTTAATCCAGTCATGTTCCGTCAAGTGAGTTTAGCATGTAATTTAATTTGAATCAGTTAAAAAATACCATACTCCAAGCTTTGTCTTAGACCAAGAAAGATCAGGTAACTAACGACTGTCGCTTCGCCATCATCAGTGTCGGAGTGTGTTAGACCACTTTTGGTCGTGAGTGCCAGAAACTTATTGGACGTGACCGAAATGACGTTGACTTAACGGTAAATATAGCTGCTTCTTTAAACGTTTTACGGTATCGAAATTCGAAATATCGGTAAGACACATTCCTACGCATTTCGTCAGTCACTACCAACAGGTCACATCGAAACATCGAAAATAGGGGTAGCGCTGCAACATAACGCAGTCATAACGGGCATGAATAAGGAACTTTGTCTCCTTTGACTGGTATCTGTGTTGACCACCAAGCAAGGCACTGCCAACCGCTCAAAATGCGTGATGCACATGTCTTCCGAAGGCGTCAGCTCCAAAATGAACGCTGCCTGAAATAATTCTGTCGTTCTACACATTATAGTCAATGTTGTTAGCAAGCACGAGCTCTATTCGCATGATACCTTGCAACATTTGCACTCCTGAGCTTTCGAACCACCAGCCCTAACGCTATGATAGAAGTGAAGAACAACAGAATTTTTGTTGTGGTATGTATGCAAAACAATAATCTGCATTCATAGGGTTGCCAGCCTGCCATACCTGTGTGAAAACGAGTGATGCAGGTTCCTTTAGTATTCTGAGCTCAGCTTGGCTAGGCAGTCTGATTGAAGCATTAGGCAGCACAAGGCGCCATACGTAGCAGCCGTTCTGCGAAACTGCATCGCCTGTTTTGGCTGGCTCCTCACGCTCAGAGACAAACCGATAAGGCGCTCAGTGCACTGCATAGCTGCTCCGTTTTGTAAATAATGTAGCCGCGCATAAATCCCAGCACTGAGATAGTTCTGAGACATCTGATAGTTGTACTTGTTATTCGGCAGCTCTATTATTATATTGGTCGAATTAAAAACACTGTCTTGATGCGCCCCGAGAAATATCGTTGATGCCACAAAAGAGGACTTCCAACTCTATGGACACCTTGACCTTGTAGAGCCTCCTGTAGAATACGTTTGGCAGTGAAACCACCAAACGCTTCGAACTGGATCGAGCACATCTTACCCGGCTTGGACACCGGTTAACAAGGAGACCCGACTTGGAGACCCCAGTTAACGGAGAGTTTGTACTCGCCAATCATTAAGTGACGCGGGTTAGCTGGTAGTACGGGGGCGACTCGGACTTTCCAGTGTTTGCTCTTGTTCTTGCTGCGACAACGCTGTCCATCGCGCTCCGCTCGAGCATCCGGCTGTCGGAATAAGCCGGGCCACTGGAGCCTATCGACCATAATCCCGAGGCGCCGCAACCACTGCCGCGTTTGGAGCACTGAAAGGACAGGTGTTCGATTTGTCCGCATCCGTAGTAGGTACGAGTAGGAGGGCCACCATAGGCACCATAGGCCGTAGACTGACAGTAGGAGTGAGCGTGCGCCCGACCTTTGGGGAGGAAGTTGCGAGCGCCGCCTCTGGCCGCCGTGGGGTAGAGCTCTCTGCGCGAGTAGCATTGCAACGCCGTATGACCGGGTGTGAAGCACAGATGGCACACTAAAACAAAAACATACAGTACTAATATTTAGATTGACCACTCTGGGGCTTTCATACTTATCATCACCCATGTTACCAGTAAACAGATTTCGAAAATGCAATGGTGTTCCTTACAATCAGCTTTTTGATTCTGGATATATCTAGCCGGGATGCCTAACTGTCGCATTAGGAGATCGTTATTGGGGTCCCATGTACCGGAGATTTCCACTTAGTATCCCACCCCACTTAATATCCCACTGGGATATTACATGGACCCTTCTTCCGCTATATATGCCATGGGATATTACTTGGCGGCAATGTTTATGTCAAATTTGTAACAATTTTCTTTACACACGCTTACTGTATCCATGACAAAACATTGTTCCAGTTAATATCCCATGCCGTTTCCAGCTAATGTCCCATGCCTTTGTCCAGTTAATATCCCTGGGATACTAACTGGCGGCAATGTTTTCATTGAGAAACGTGATTTTCCGTGTTGTATCCCCTGGGATACTAAGTGGAAAACTCCGGTACCAAGCACATCAACAAGGATATCGTCCAGCACTACAATGTAGCCCTGTAGTTTATACATCTCAAACTCGTCAGCGTAGTGTTTAATTTTGCGGACGCGCGCCATATCGAAAGCAGTAGGGCCGTTCTCAAACGGGCAGGTCACAACTAAAACCGTAATAGAATTTGTTTGTGATTTATGACCACCAAGTCTGGCCTTTTAGCAGAAAATGGTCATTGAAAAACGACGAATTCATTTTTCGAAAGGAAAATGCCCTTTAACGGCCGAATTATGATTCAAAATGCATCTTATTCGATAGCTCACATTCTGTTTCATATAAATACATCACATCCCCTATCAATAACGGAACACAAAAAAGCATTTGCGCTTGAAGTTGCAAAAACCGTTTTGGACCACTTTTTGGCTGTGATTTTGTATTTTCTATTCCGCGCCGCGCAGACGTGCTTTGGCCATCCCTACATTAAGGAACTCCTCTGAGCTGCAATTCGTACAAGCTCTAAGTGGATGGCCGTCTATGTTTACCAGGTTTTATAAATATTGGATGGAAAAGTTATTTGATTGGTGAACGCTAAAAGTTTAAGCAAAACCGCTGCTCCAGTGATGCAAACCCCACAAAGGCATGCTCAAAAATTGAAATGCAGCACCACTTAATATTATTAGAAGAACAGTAGAAGTCGACCCGCTGTTGAAGAAAGGTACCGTTGTTTTGCTGCGTGAAGCAACGCCTAGGGGAACTTGGAAATTCGCTGGAATCGAACGTCTAATTACTAGCAATGGTGATAAATGTCCGATCAGTAATCGTTCGAACTGCGAATACATAACAGACTGTTACACGGGCAGTTCGGCTAGTAATATGTGACTAGTCGTAGTGTGCAATGCCAACTAATCCAGCTAACTCCAGTGTGATATACTAACTTGATTTATTGTTTACTAACCCGTTACTTGTTGCGTTATTTCATATCGCGTGCGCACTAATCAGAGGTGGCCTACCTACCTCCGCGCGTCCGGAGCTCGGGCGAAAGGCCTGGCTCTGTCATTGTTTCACCGGCAACGTTAAAGCTCCCGTGTTAAAACTGATCTGGCCGAGCGCCAATAAACGTTGACTCAGAGAGAGTTCATTCAACCTGGCTCTATTACCACACTACAACCGACATTCTCAAGAAATCAAAGGGGAAGACATCGAGTTTGTTAACCAGGGCACCATGCTACCACAAACATCAGTGGTTCCAGACATGTTGCGGCAGGATTTCAAAAGTCGTTTGTTGGGTCACGGTCCTCCAGTCGTCGACGCCACCCGACCACATGCCATACAACAGCTGTCACCTGTGTTTACAGAAGCGTTCCAGAACTCTTGGTCCCAATACCTGAAGACAGCTAAGCCAGGACCTCGAGCGGTGGTTGCGGTGCAACTTCTATGCCAACTGTTCACACACCCAGTCAGTACTGTCATGTGTGAGTGATTACGTGTGATTCAGTACGTACGTGTTTGACCAGTTTTTCTCCGAAAATCGGGCCTGGGGGAAATCCCCCCCCCAACTACATGTATGTAAACCTAGGTGGGACGGGCAGGGGTAACAGTTCAAAGGTAGATGGGCCACCAGAAACAACAAGTAGCTGATGTAATTTTTTGCGATTTTTAGAACTTCAGACCAAAATTGCCTGTTAACCTTTAACTCTTTCCAACAAACCGCAAAATTCATCAATGGTTCGTTTTTGCCTGATGAATTGTTTTTGATGAATTGTTATTCACGTTTTACGATTACAATTCTTCAAAAGATGATGAATTGAAGAAATTATTCATCACAGAAATTGAGGAACAATTAAATAATGATTCTTCAACAAACTTTTATGCCAATTTTCCTTAGTTCAACCGAAAAAGAAACGTGCCACAGACACATAAACTGGCTGGGCTCGCCGTGACAGTTAATCAGGAACTGCTCAGAATTGCCATGTAGTAAAAAGACCTATTTGTCAAGTTGAAGTGCTGGACCATTCCAATGCATTTGATGAACAATAAAATAATTGATTCATCAGAAAATCTTGCAAAAGTCTTCAAAATGATGAATAGTAGTGGACCATTTCATGATGAATAGTATGATGACATGATGGCATACTGATATATCAGTATGGTTTGTTGGTAGGAGTTAAAATGTATTTGAGCCCAAATTATCAGTTTTTTCGATTTTTTGCCTGAAATTGACGTTTTAAAGATTTTTGAGCGTTTTTAGTGCCCAACCCCCTCCATTAGAACTTGGGCTCAGACCTTACGGCCGGTGGTAGACCCCAACCCGGCTCCTCCATTGGCTGATCACCTGTTACATGTATGTGACTATGAGTGCACGAACCCAGACTTGGTTAAAGGGGTTGAGGGGGTTGACCCTTTCTAGCTAAGGGGTAACCCCCAAACCCCCTAGTACATGTATGGAAAATTATGATAAATCTATGCCTAGATTACGTGTAAATGAGCTGAGAATAGCTTATTTTAACCTACTTAGCGAAACATAAGCCTAAAACCTTGATTTTAGTAAAAAAATCAGACTTCTTCGGTTGCCTTCCCCTCAGCCGTCGCTATCCCCTCAGCCTCCTCTCCTCGGGATTAGAAGATTTGCCATCCCCCAACCGGACATGGGCTAGCATTTCGGCTGAGGTGGGGGTAGAATTTTCAACTCCTGAGGGGGGACTGAGGGGGGTAGGCATTAAAATAAGCTAAAATAAGCTATTCTGAGCTCATTTACACCTAATCCTATCATATTTTTATCATAATTTTCAATACAAAATCCTTACAAAAAATTCCTGAGGGGGTAGCGGCCGGCTGAGGGGGGGGTAGGTCAGAGCCTGAAGGGGCCAACCCCCCAGCCCTAGACCTATTTCTTTTTCAAATTTGAATATGTAGTCGTAGTTAGTAGTCTTCAAAAATCACCAAAAATATTTTGTAGTCTTAGTTAGTAGTCCTTAAAAACCCAAATTTTTAATATGTAGTCGTAGTTAGTAGTCTATTTGTAGTCTTTGAAATTTGCGCAAAAATTCCTTCAAATTCCAAGTAAAGTAATAGCCGAGCCAGCCAGTCACTCTCTGTGTGAGTTGAGTACTACCATAGGTTGCGCAGTGCAGTGCAAACGCCCTGTGTACGCTCTGCCCGTACCTTATTTCTTGCGGTAGTCTGTCCGCCGCCACAATTTATGCGTAGTCTCTTCTCTGCCGTGTCCAAATCAACAAAGAAACAACGCTGTCTTGTTGTCAGAACCGATCTGTTTGGCTAATTGGCTCGCCTAAAACTTCAGCTTACTGCATCGGAAATTTGTGGATTAATTAGCGTTGCTATGTGAGGGTACGAAGGCGGAGTTTTGTTTTGACTGCCGCGCCTCAGAATAACTAGCTTCACCTACTGATTTTAAGCTCTGTTTAGTTCCCAGCTCTAAAGAATAATGCGTTGGACAGGGAATAAATAGGCTGCTAATTTTGCGACCAGTCCGCCCTGACCAGCATTTTGTTTGATTGCGGGGTTCAGTTTAATTCTCCTTCACTAATACTCCACTCACAATACAGCAATTTTAAACCATACATGTAGCTGGGTTTTCGGCTGGGGGTATTTTTCTGATCCAAAATATGGTTTCAGGGCTAGGGTCCTATAATTTCGGAAATTTCCGAAATTTCCCGGGAAATTTCCGAATTTAGTGTCATTTCCGAATTTTCCATTTTTTTCCGAATTTTCCGAATATGGAATGTTTCATATAAAATCGTAAGTTACACGTGCCCGCAAGCGTCTGAAATCGTAGTTTGAATAAGCGCGCATGAAACAACACCGATTTTCCTAGCCTGAACCAAGTTAAGTTGCGCAGTTGACGGGTACTGCAAAGTTTATATATTTTTTATTTTATCTACTTGGCTCGATCCAGCTAATTTTTAGCATTCGCACCCTGTGTTTAGTTACTGCTTTGCTTACTGTTTTGTTTCTTGATCACACTGTATTTCTTATTTGTGGTTTATTTTCAGCACATATACATAGCAAACAGGAAAATGAAAACGCAAAACAAATATAAAACGTCAATTATATATATACAATCCATACCTCGTTAATGCGGAAATTCGCCTTCCGGACAAGATTAGGCCAGGTCCCAATTTTCCCCCATGTTATATGACTCGTTAATCCGGACAGAAGATTTGGGGTCCCAACTTAGAAATTTGTATGGTAAAGTGATTCGTTAATCCGGATTTGGTTAATTTGGACAAAACCCATGCGCAATTTTTCAATTCAGTTGTGAATTTTCAATTGAATAATGCTTTTCGTAGAGTCAGAATGTGATTATTTTTGCTTTTTTAGGAGCTATACAGTGCCTACAGAGCAGTCACTCAGGCCTACAGTGCCTACAGAGCAGTCACTCAGACCTACAGTGCCTAGAGAGCAGTCACTTCCTGCTTGCAGAATGCCGTGTTACGAATCAGAAATAGAGTGTCGAAAGCACTGCAAAGCCAATAAAGAGTCGTGCGCGGCTTCTGGCCAATCAGGATTCCTCTTCTGCTGCGAAAGTATTCCACCCCGTTTTTGGTAATTTTTGCTCGTTTGCCAGTATTTACTTCTAGTCAGCTTGATTTCAGGACCACGGACGAAATATTCTTCCATGGCATACTGCCTGGATTCCTGGGGCACTCTGTCTTGTGGCAATTGTAGTGATGTGCTATTTTGGCTTAAAAAATGTTGTGCTCAGGGGGAAGCAGCTCGCCCAGCTAGTCCCGTAACCCCACCTCAAGCGCCTACGCCGCCTCAGCCACCTCAGCCAACTCGCAGGAAGAGTGTGACCTGCGTCACGCAACAACCTCCTGCTACGGATGAAAGTAATGAAGCATGGGCAGACGCTGTCCATGAGGCTTCTCACTCTGTCACTATTTGGTTGGAGCCCCACACCGGACAGTTTGTTTCGGTAAGACGGATAAAGTCAGCGAAATAACGACATACATTGTACACGGTATGGTATACATACATGGTAGCTATACCATATACTGTAAGGTAACGTTCTGCCTAAGTGGTACAGTCATGTCTCGTTAATCCGGATATTCGCCTTCCGGACAAGATTAGGCCAGGTCCCAATTTTCCCCCATGTTATATGACTCGTTAATCTGGACAGAAGATTTGGGGTCCCAACTTCGAAATTTGTATGGTAAAGTGATTCGTTAATCCGGATTTGGTTAATTTGGACAAAATCTATGCGCAATTTTTGAATTCAGGTGTGAATTTTCAATTGAATAATGCTTTTCGGTTGGTCAGAATATGATTATTTTTGCCCTTTTAGGAGCTATAATAAGCTGAAATAAGCTTTTGGGTTTTAATTAGGAGGTACAGCTGCAGAATCTGATATTCAACTAATAAAAAGCTGTCATTTAGGCCCTTGACCCGAAAAACAGTGTTTTAGCTTTGATTCGTTAATCCGGAAATTCGCTAATCCGGACAAAATTGGCCGGTCCCAACTTGTCCGGATTAACGAGACATGACTGTACTATAGTTATACAGGTACAGCAAATTTATATGGCCACATATTTTATGCTTTATGGTTTATTTTTATGCTGATTTTCGGCATTTCTAGTTTGCTATGCATTAATAACTGCTTGCTTTGCCTCTATAAACGATTTCTTTAATGCACATAGTTTTAATGCAATAGTAGAACTGGTTATACCATGCTACAATACCTTTAAATGGTTTTTTTAGAAAAAAATGGATTTCCGAAAATTTCCGATTTTGCCGTTTTCTGCTTTCCCAAATTTCCGAAAGTTGAATTTCCGAAATCTGCAAAAAGGCATTTCCGAAATTCGAGATGTCTATTAAGGGCTATGCCCAAAGGGGGTTTCAGCGACCTTTTTTGGTGTCCAAAAGTGCGTTTCAGCGACCTTTTTTGGGCTCAAAACAGGGTTTTATGGCACAACCATTCAACCACGTCCTAATCCAGCTCAATGGCAACACAACGAATATTAGACTAGAATGTGAATAGACTGTCATACCTAGAATGCGCTAATGTCAGTTCGGATTAACGGCTCATATAATGGAGCTAGTTGTTACATACGTAGATTATTAATGTGTATATCAGTCTAATCTGGGTTGGAATATACAACCCAGATGATGGACTATGTACTAGTTAACATACTAAACCCGGCGGTTATGGCGCTGGCGAGCGGTCGTCTCCGACGCGAGCTCTGTTAGCACGCTCCAAACGGCCCAATTAACTATTGGAATGTGATTTTTTTGGTTTGCCTTGCTTCTTTTTGGTTGGAGGACTTCGTGCATTAGCTCTGCATCTCAAGAGATTTGCGTGATCGATGGATAATCCAGGATCTCCGCCGGACTTGTTGAAACAACCTACCAGGGTTTGCAAGGCCACTCTAACATTGCCAAGGAGAAAACTCTGCAAAAGTGCAAGCGTCTAATGCGATGGAAGATGGGTAAACTGAGTGGTTAACGGTTGACGATGACTTGCGAATAACGAACAAAGTAAAGTGATTTGGACCGAAAGACGAAAAGAGAACAGGAACTTTGTGACTCGCAAGACAAATGGAACACTGAACAGGAAACAAGATAAGAAAAGCATGAGTTGAAAGACTATTCGAAAGAACAGCGAATTACAGTGCAGGACTACAGACATTCGTGGGAAGAATCTAAAGAAAGACTAAAAAACTTACATCAATGATAATAATTAGTGATAGAGTCTTTTGGTTTTTATGTGAATGATTGTATCTGGGTGTTTTTGAAAGGGTGCTGCCACCTGCAATAAAACGGTGGCAGTACCCGCAACAAGAGGACAATTAACCAAGGCTGCGCAGGACCTTTCGGTCCTTGACTGCTTGGAGCTGATGCTCCTTATAGAGATTGCTTAAGGGTGCGG
Organism: Sabatieria punctata; assembly: GCA_030248155.1. Taxonomy (NCBI): domain Eukaryota; kingdom Metazoa; phylum Nematoda; class Chromadorea; order Araeolaimida; family Comesomatidae; genus Sabatieria; species Sabatieria punctata. The sequence continues at coordinate 590 of JASANB010004422.1, read as the reverse complement.
ATCCCCCTCTGGGGCGATCCATTTTTGTTCGAGTCAGATGTTTTGTGGGTGGTGTTGGTCAAAGCTTTGGATAGACAGAGCGTCGAATCCATTTTTATTGTAATAACATCCTCACTAAGTCCGTAGTATGTAGAGCTTTTGTTGGTACAGTAATGGAAAGAAGTTGGGCTTCAAGTCACGCTAGTTTTTGCTACAGGTGTTACTAGAATGTTCGATCTAAGTGGGCTGTTGATCTGCGATGCCTTTCCCGATAGCGGCAAACTTCGCAATAGCAAGCTATAATGCAGCTGGATTAGGGGAGGAGAAAAAGCGTAGGAAGGTAGGGCATTTTTTGAAGAGAACTAGGGCTGACATGACACTTCTACAAGAAACGCATTCTGATCTAACAACTGAGATAGCTTTTAAAGGACATCTTGGATAGGAAAATGCAGTTTTTGCACATGGCACTACAAATGCAAGAGGTACCGCAATTCTTTGGAAAAGAAACACATATTGTGTTTTTTGAAAATTCTCGGGTAGATGGAGAGGGTAGACTTAAGTTGAACTTAAGGTAACAGTGTCCGATTAAAGCTTTTAATGTACAGTATGTA
>JASANB010004421.1:0-45845 GCA_030248155.1 Sabatieria punctata | reverse complement strand
AACAGTACATCAACGGCTTTCGGCAATCGGCGGCCTGGGTTGGGCTTTACGTCGACTACTTCCAGTCGCTTGCCGAATTTGTGTTAAGCGTGCGGCGTTGAACAACCTGCTTATTATGAAAACACAGACACGCCAATACACGGAGTGACTTCAAAAGGAAAAGGTGAAGATGGCTTAGACGGAAAATTACAGTTTTTTTACCACGAAACGAAACACAACAAATTTATATTTGCTTATGAATCTAGCTTTAAGCAATACATGACACAAAAGTCAGTTAGCTGACTAACTTTTATCCCAGACCATAAGTAAGCGGCGATCAGTCATTGTCTCCTCTTAATAGACAATAGTAGATTAAGTAGGTAGCAGAAAGGTCTACCACGCCTGCGCACTTACAAGATTACATAAGACACTCCATAGTACAGTCAGCCAGTTTTAGGCCAGTTAGCAGGCGCAGCCTTGTATAGCTAAAAGAAACTAAATAAATTCGGCTATAGACCTGATAGCTACTACTGTAGCTGCAGCTGAATTCAGATTTTTAAGCCATGTTCTGAAACACTTTCTGACTGTATTATGTAAAGTATAGTAGGTAATACCTCTCAAGAAATCCTTGAAAACGCTGTGTTGCGCTTTCGCTTTAGTCAAAGGTATGTAAATGTACTGTACTACCTTTTTAGCTAAACTACACAACTTGCCGGCTATTTAATATACAAACAGGCATTCCGAAATTCAGTACGTACCTTCACTAGCTCTTAGTCTTTGCCGCACTGGAAGTGATGATTAGCCTGCTTCTCCTGCTTTTTTGTACAATTCCCGACTTCTCAGGTAAACCGGTTCTTACCCTATTTTCTTTGGTTCTACAGTTGATTTATTTTAGTTCGCGCTGCTAATGTCGGCAGACCAAGTAAGACCAAATACAGAATTGTGTTAAACTATAATTAATAAAGATCGTGTCTAACTTTAGAGAACTGTCACTTTCTGGACCTGCTGTTCGTTCTGGATGAGTCACAGAGTATGCTTGGTGCAGGATACAATCAAGTAAATTAGTTTTCTAAGTTTTATTACGAAAACCGTCAGAGACGAATCTCAGCAATGGAATCAGTCAGTCACAGCCCCCACCGGCAGACGTGAGAACATACATACATAGTCCGTCAAAAGACTGCCGGCACAGTTGGTGTAGTGGTTTAGGCCGCATGGCCACTGTGCGGGACGTCGCGCGCTCATCCTCTCGGCGCGGCAAGTTTCTTGCCGCACAGAGTTGGTCGGCAGCACAAAGCCCCCCAGGCCACCGAAAGTTGGTGACAGCTAGTAGGCAAATGGGAACCGACTGGATCTGCCATTGCACCGAAGCCGCTCCACAAAGCATGCCGCGTTGGAGAAGAAGATCAATGACGTCAGAAGCTGTCTAAGAAACCAACAGGGGAGCCCTCTGGCATATGGGGACCAGCGGCCGTCGGGAGCTGACAGCACAGACGTCAACACGCCGGGCGCTCTTAGGACCGGCGCCCAGCAGCATGGCTAGGAGTGGCTGGCAGGAAAGAAGGGCAAATGTCCGAGATGACGAGTCACGGGGGGGAAATGGAGCCACGATTGACGTCAAGCCAACCCCTACCACAAACCTCATACCTACAGCGCCATCAAAACAACCCAGTCAATTTTTACTGAAATCGCAAATCTAAACCGATCTGAATAAAATATATTAAATGAAAGATAGAAGATATTCTTGATAATTAGCCTGTCTAATCTGGGCCTAAGGATGAAACCTTAGTCGCGGGGGGAATCCGTACGTATCTATTATCTTGTCAATTTAGGCCGACAGTTGGTGAAGGCAATACCAAGAAGCTGGGCGCTCAGTACGAACCAGGATATCCGCCTGGCTCCGATTTGGTGGCAGGGAGCTGAATCACTTAATAAGTGACAACGTATTCGGAGTTCGCAGACCGGATAGACAGCGAACCAATTGAGTGGCCGGACCAGACTCAACGAGTCTACTCTATTGCTTCAATTTTAAAACAACCCATATATCTTATTCGGTGCGCGACTTTCGACGAATTCGGATCGCGGCGAGCCATCCCGCAATCAAAAACACGACGAAACTAAATCAAACAAATAAAAAAACATTATCATACGTCCATCGTATAAAGAACAAAAACAACCTCTATCTCCTCCATCCACGTCAAACCATCTACCACAAAAACTCCAACAATGTCTCTCTATCCCAATCAAACAACAAACTAAAAAAAACAAATAAACTCCCTACACAACACTTACATTTCTACATACTACTTACACGTTCCGGTACTACTTTCTTAACGTCTAACTGTCTCAAAACCTTATATACTACTACATACATCCTTAACCGTACAACCTACCTTCCGTTTACAACACTATACATTTTACTACACATTCACAGAGTTGGTCGGCAGCACAAAGCCCCCCAGGCCACCGAAAGTTGGTGACAGCTAGTAGGCAAATGGGAACCGACTGGATCTGCCATTGCACCGAAGCCGCTCCACAAAGCATGCCGCGTTGGAGAAGAAGATCAATGACGTCAGAAGCTGTCTGAGAAACCAACTATGGCGGAGCCCTCTGGCATACGGAGGGCACCAGCGGCCGTCGGGAGCTGACAGCATCATGACGTCAACACGCCGGGCGCTCTCTTAGTGACCGGCGCCCAGCAGCATGGCTGGTTAGGAGTGGCTGGCAGTGAAAGAAGGGCAAATGTCCGAGATGACGAGTCACGGGGGTGGCGAAATGGAGCCACGATTGGACGTCAAGGCCAACCCCTACCACAAACCTCTATACCTACAGCGTGCATAAAAATCAACGCAGTCAATTTTTACTGTAGCAATCGCAAACCTAAACCGATCTGAATAAATATTATATTAAATGAAACATACGTAGATATATTCTTGATAATTAGCCTATGTCTAATTCGGGGCCTAAGCGTTAGCATGAAACCTTAGTCGGCGAGTGTGGGGAATCCATATGTATCTATTATTCTTGTCTCGTTTAGAGCCGACAGTTGGTGAAGGCAATACCAAGAATGCTGGGTGCTCAGTACGTGAACCAGCGGGATATCCGCCTTGGGCTCCTAAGATTTGGTGGCGAAGTGCGAGCTGAATTCACTTTCAATGAAGTGACAACGTATTCAGAGTTCGCAGACCGGATAGACAGCTTGAACCAATTGAGTGGCCGGACCAGACTCAACGAGTCTACTCTATTTTAGCTGTTCAATTTTTAAAACAACCTGCGCATTATTTTAGTGCTTTTATTGCGGTGCGCGACTATGTTTTCGACGAATTGCGTGGATTGCGCGGCGAGCCATTCCCGCAAGTCATAATAGTACTTACGGACGGACGGTATGACTAATAGCTACAAACAAATTTAAAAAAAACATTGTTTAGGATTAGCGATGACGTGCCATCGGTGATAGCAAGGGAACTGGAGAAAAAATACAACACGTCTATCTTTTCGCTAGCCATCCACGGTCAAGACGCTATCTATGTGCCGAGCTTGAAAAAACTCTGTGGCGGAGACAATTGTGTCTTCTATCCCAATCAAACAGACAAACTAGTAGATAGAATAGAGCAAGTTATAGAGACTCACTGCTACGGTACGTAACGAACTGTACATTTTTGTTCTAGCTGTGACTACTGTACTTTACAGGTTGTCCAGGTGACGTACTTTTCTTGGTTGAAGCGTCTGAACTGGTCTCAAGAACCGGATTGGATGAGGTACGTACGAACATACAGTTTCCTTGGAACCGTAGCAACCTAGCCTAGTCCCTTTAGGCGAACACTATAGCATTTTTTGACTACACACTAAATATATTTCTTTCGTCTGAAGATACATACACGCGCACGATCTTGTGCTAGGCTACAGTACGGCAGACATCCTCTCAGTGTCCTGGGCCTACAATACAGTACCTAGACGAGAAACAGAGCGAGCGGCAGTGGCGTATCCAGGATTTTGGAAAGGGGGGGGGTGTAAAATTTTGAAAGTGCCTGGTTGGGCCGCTGCCCAACCAGGGTAAGAAAATTTAGCAAAATTAGCCTTCAAAAACGCGTTTAAAACGCATTCCGAGCTTAAAGTTAACTGAAATTACAAGTTTTAGTAGTTTATAATGGCCTGGTTGGGCTTCTGCCCGACCAGGGCGAGAAAATTTTGAGAATTTGGCCTTCAAAAACGCATTTAGAAGGCATTCTGAGCACAAAATAGACAGTTTTAGTACATAATTCATTAGTTTCGTATATTTTTGACAGACTTTTTCTTCCTACCTCCACCGCAAAGGGGGGGTGTACACACCCTACACCCCCCCTGGATACGCCACTGGCGAGCGGCTACTTTGACTAAAATATAATCACTAGGCAAGTTATTAGTAGAGATCTGCAAAACACAGTCAGGCACTTAACCCTGTTTATGGTACCGACACCATATAAGGTGCTGGTACCATATATGGTACCGCTACCGAAGGTAGTGGTACCACATATGGTACCCCCGTTCGGGGCCTGTGGTGGCCATGGCCATGGGTGCTGGTCGGTACTATATATGATGACGGTATCCATACCAACGCGAAGGTACAATGTAGGGGTACCATATATGGTACCACTACCCTCGATACCGGTACCATATATGGTGTCGGTACCATAAACAGCGTTAAGTGCCTCACTGAAATATACGTGTACTACTATCTAAACCTCATATGCTACACAAATAGGGTGCGTGCAAAAATTACGTAATCGTATTTTTGCCCATTTTTGAACCATTATGCAGTAAAATAGAACTTGAAGTCTCAAAAGTTTATTAAAATTGTCCATGTAGTTTGCGCAAGCAGTCCCCAGCGTTTCTCAAAATCTTGGAATTGAGAACGGGTTAGTATGCTATTATGCTGCAGGTATTAGACCGAGTGGTGAATGCGAGTGCGGGATTGGACCTTGGAGCGAAGAAGGAGCAGGTGCACGTGGCACTGGCCACCTTTGCCTACCCAATCAACACTAAGCTATCCTTCAACTTTTCCGTTGGCACCAGTTTGTCTGTGATCAAGGAAAAAGTCGACGTGATCAAAGCAGTGTGGCCTAATGTGGCTGGTCTGTCCGATTTGGGATGGTTTGTTTGTCTCTCTTCCTTTAATCAATGATGCTCTTATGCTCTTAGTATTGCAAGAATGTGATTGTTTTGTGTGATTCTTCTACTCTATTCTTATTATGCGGTTGCTTTTGGGTGATTGTGTTGTTTGATTCCGTTAGTATATAAGCTTCTTCACTGGTGCTGAGACCAACCGAACCTCCCACTGCTCTTCTACAAGTTCCATTTCCATACTTCGGTCACTCAAGTTCCTTTACGTCAGTCAACACTTTTCTCGCTTCAGTGATCGTCAGGCACACGTGACCCGGTTCGACACTCACTTTACTACTCGTTTCCTGCTACTTCAAAACGGCACAGTTGGTGTAGTGGTTTAGGCCGCAAAGCCACCGTGCTCGTGCTCGTGCGTTGCACATTGCATGGAAGCCGCTCCAAAAGCAAGCCACGTTGAAGGAAAAGATCAATGACGTCAGGAGCTGTCCATGGAAACCGACTAGGCCTGGGGGCCTCTCTCACACCAGGGGCGCTCCAAGCGGATGTTGGGAGCCGAGATCACCATGACGTCAACGCGCCAGGCACTCTCTTAGTACTGTTATTTTACTAGTGGATTTATATTTTACTATTTACCAAATTTACTACAAATTCAGCCCTTCAATTTAATTTTTATTTTTATTTTACTACCAAACAGCTCCGATTTTACTAATTTTTGTTTTACTAATAATTTTGCTAATTTTACTACTATTTTACTACGATTTTACTAGTCATAATGTAAAATTTTACACCAATGATGCCAAGATCTTACGAATAATTGATGTTAGTACTAAATCATTACTAAATTTGATCATGATACGAATTTTTCCGAGTTTTAGAGTAAAAAAACATGTGAAATTCGACTGAGAAAAGTAAAACCACACATATTTTATTGCAAAATTGATCAAGATTTCCACTGGAATTCACCAAAAACTAGTAAAATAGTAGTAAAATTTCCATTTTACTATTGACGACCTTTGCCAATTTAATTTAATTTTGACTTTACTATTGGCTCTTAATTTTACTTTTTACTACTATTTTACTACTAGTAAAATACCACTAGTATTACTAATTTTTGTTTTACTATACTATAGTAAAATAACAGTATCTCTTAGTATCTGGCGCCCAACAGCATGGCTAGAGTGGCTGGCAGTGATAGAAGGGAAACGTCCAAGATGACGAACCATCAACCATTGGGCTCGCGAAATGGACCGCATGCATAGGTCTGATCATAGGACCATAAGGTCCCCCTGCACATCGGATCGGATCCTGCTACTTCGCTTCATGTCCTACCAAGTCTCTGTCTCATCCCTACTACACCTTCTCCAAGATCAACGATGACAAGCTCAAGAGCAATTCTCGCTTCACCGACGCCAACTCCTCAAGTTTTAACAAGAATAACTTCGGCTTCAATAAGAACAAGAAATCCGTCGCAACTGTATTTTTCTTCAGCTTACCAACTTCCTGTCCCAGCCTTGCATCGCAAGACACCAGTGACCAAGTCGACACCCGATAATCTTCATTTGTGTTTGGAGGAGGAGAAGACTAATGTGCAGAAAGACATAGAAAGAGATTAAGCAAAGTTCGATGATGGAGTTCCAGATATCCCTTGTTTGGCGGAAAGGCGTCAGGATGTCTGAGATGATTCAGCTGTTGCTAGCTCAATTTGCTCAGTGAAGGATGTCCCTGTTCTCTTAGATGTAACTGATCAACAAGAAGTTTTTGGTTTGTGTTCGGGTACAAGTTAGTGAAGATGGAAGAGAAACGGAAGAAAGGGGCAATATGATGTGGAAAAAGAAGAGGATGGCGGAAACAAAGAGCATCAGGAAGAGGATGATGAGAATGATGAAGAGAAGAAGGATAGTGATAATGAAGTCAAAGATGAGGAGAAGGAGAGTGAGACGAATTAAAAGAAGACAGAGGACAAGCATGATGATTCAGTTTAGTTCGCTGAACAAGAGATGGAATCCTGTGTTACCGATGACAAGACAACAGATGCACGCGACGGCACAGAAAGGCTGAAACGTCACCCGCAAGAGATCGAAGCAACATGGAGTCAGAGCAGAACAGATTGGCAAAGATGAAAGGTGGGAAGAAGCAGCTGAAGATCTGTTTGTACCGATGACTATCAGGCACTGAAGCGGCCCCACTCGACATCCATTATGGAGAGTGATGCAAGAATGTGATTGTTTTATGAGTCTTCTGCTGTATTCTTATTGTGTGGTTGCTTTCAAGTGATTGTGCTGTGTAATTCCGTTTACTAACACTTAAACTTCTTGAGTATGTTCTTAGTTACATACATACACTGGGTTTATAGACAAGCTCCACACCAGCAATGGTTCAAACCGAAATCACCAAGTTCATGTGTAACAGGGGTAGGGGTAGAGGAGTTTGCCTGTCAGGAATGGTTCCACGGGAGTTTCGCCTAGGAGTTTTGTTTTGTTTTATTCCGTTCCACTGTCCTTTTGGACAGCTCAGGGCATCCCGCGCTTTTATTAGAGTCTTTTAGAGAGTTCGCGAGCCTAAAAATCGCGGCTCGGCTCGGCTCGGCTCGATTGTGAGCTCTGTTTTGGTCAGCTCGTTTGTGCGCACCTCCAAGCTCGATCGAGCGCGGCTCGCGAGCTTTAAATGTGGCCGAAAGCTCGGGAAAATAGAAAAGTAACAGCATAAATTCAATACCTAGCCTAAGGCTTTTCCTCACTAATTTATGCGGTTTTTTCTGTTTGTTGGCTTAAAATAAATGCAACAAACATAGAAATTAATTCAATCTTTCCCTCCAAAAGCACAATATTTTCAAAATTGATTAAGAGCCAGTCTCTGAACCGATCGAGTCTGTGTATTCAGACCTCAAAAATGAAACTTTGGCATGGACCGCTCAAAGTTGGAGGACTAATACGTCTTGATAGGTTATGTAACCACCGCAAAGAATTTCTAGATTCGACGCTCCACGCTCGAGATATGGCCTTCTAAAAATCGGCCCGCTTAACTATGGGACCAAAATTTCGAAATCGAATTTCTGACTTGCTGATCGGAATTCAGACCTAACAAACGTGGTTTGTGCGTAACTTTTTGAGTAGTTTAAGAATCTTTTACTAAATTTCATTTTTGGAAAAAAATAATTTTTTCGTCCCCCTATCGGGGGGCATAACTCGTCTGGAACCCCCCTAGACCGGTCTTTTTATTTCAGATTATTGTAGCGCTATATCGTAGCTACACGCCGGTGTAAAACATTACGGGCTACCGGACGGCAAACACTGAAATATTTGCGTTCAAAGATTAAAAATGCCACATTTTGCATGTTTCGCAGTGCCCAAAAATTTTCAACTCCATGTTCCAGCTTACTAATTGGAGTTGAATGCTAAAAATTGATGTCTAAGCTGTACTTTTAGAGTAGTTTAAGAAACTTTCATTGAATTTCATTTTTGGAAAAATCATTTTTTTCGTCACCCTATCGGGGCATAATTCGTCTGGAACCCCCCTAGACCGTTCTTTTTATTTCAGATTATTGTAGCGCTATATCTTCGCTACACGCCGGTGTAAAACAATATGGGCTGCCGGACGGCAAACACTGAAATATTTGCGTTCAAAGATTAAAGAATTGGAAATTTATGTACCCCAGTGGAACATGCAAAATCTGGCATTTTTAATATTTGAACGCAAATATTTCAGTGTTTGCCGTCCGGCAGCCCATATTGTTTTACACCGGCGAGTAGCGAAGATATAGCGCTACAATAATCTGAAATAAAAAGAACGGTCTAGGGGGGTTACAGATAAATTATGCCCCCCGATAGGGTGACGAAAAAAATTTTTTTTCCAAAAATGAAATTCAATGAAAGTTTCTTAAACTACTCTAAAAGTACAGCTTAGACATCAATTTTTAGCATTCAACTCCAATTAGTAAGCTGGAACATGGAGTTGAAAATTTTTGGGCACAGTGAAACATGCAACATGTGGCATTTTTAATCTTTGAACGCAAATATTGCAGTGTTTGCCGTCTGGTAGCCTGTAATGTTTTACACCGGCGTGTAGCTAAAAGATATAGCGCTACAATAATCTGAAATAAAAAGAACGGTCTAGGGGGGGTTCCAGACGAGTTATGTTCCAGAAATGAAATTTAGTAAAAGATTCTTAAACTACTCAAAAAGTTACGCAAAAACCCCGTTTGTTAGGTCTGAATTCCGATCAGCAAGTCAGAAATTCGATATCGAAATTTTGGTCCCATAGTTAAGTGGGCCGATTTTTAAAAGGCCATATCTCGAGCGTGGAGCGTCGAATCTGGAAATTCTTTGCAGGTCATTGATAACTTGTCAATATGTTTTAGTGTTCCAACTTTCAGCCCTCTACGCCCAACTTTCAATTTTGGGGTCTGAACAGGGCAAAGGGCAAATACTCGCGATCGGTTCAGAGACTGACTCTTTTAAGAGTCAGTCTCTGATTCGATCGAGTCTCCGCCCTTATCCCTATGTCAAGTTGAAAATCGAACTTTTGCGTAGAGACCTGTGCGTTGGTGTACTAATAGGTATTCATGACATGAGTTATGTTAAACCTGCAAAGGATTTATGGATTTGACGCTCCATTCCCGAGATACAAACCGCCAAAAATCGGCCCGCTTAACTATGGGACCAAAATCCTCAACTCGAATTTATTTTGTACCAATAAGAGTTGGGAGCAAAAAATTGGGGATTTTAGGTAACTTTTTGAGTAGTTTAAGAATTTTTGGTCCAAAATTATTTTTGAGTAAAAATATTTTTTGCGACCACATTTGGCCGGCCCTAGCTCGTCTGGAACCCCCCACACAGGTTTTTTTATTTCAGAATTTTGTTGCGCTATCAATTTGCCAGACTTTTGTGCAAAGCATTTTGGGCTGCGACCCGACATTCGTGCGATGTTCGCCTCCGAATGGCCAAAACCGTGCAGAATTTGCTAGTTTTGCAGTACACAAAGCTACGGTTTTGGCCATTCGGAGGCGAATATCTCACGAATGTCGGGTCGCAGCCCAAAATGCTTTACACCAAAGTCCGGCAAATTGATAGCGCTACAAAGTTCAGAAATAAAAAACTGTGTAGGGGGGGGGGTTCCAGATGAGCTAGGGCCGGCCAAAGGTGGTCGCAAAAAAATTTTTACTCAAAAATAATTTTGGACCAAAAATTCTTAAGCTACTCAAAAAGTTACCTAAAATCCCCAATTTTTTAGTCCCAACTCTTAAGTAATCCGGCATCGTAGCTTTGTGTACTGCAAAACTAGCAAATTCTGCACGGTTTTGGCCATTCGGAGGCGAATATCTCACGAATGTCGGGTCGCAGCCCAAAATGCTTTACACAAAAGTCTGGCAAATTGATAGCGCTACAAAATTCTAAAATAAAAAAACTGTGTAGGGGGGGGTTCCAGATGAGCTAGGGCCGGCCAAAGGTGGTCGCAAAAAATATTTTTACTCAAAAATAATTTTGGACCAAAAATTCTTAAACTACTCAGAAAGTTACCTAAAATCCCCAATTTTTTAGTCCCAACTCTTATTGGTACAAAAGAAATTCGAGTTGAGGATTTTGGTCCCATAGTTAAGCGGGCCGATTTTTGGCGGCTTGTATCTCGGGAATGGAGCGTCAAATCCATAAACCCTTTGCAGGTTTAACATAACTCATGAATACCTATTAATACACCAACGCACAGGTCTCTACGCAAAAGTTCGATTTTCAACTTGACATACCAAGACTCGATCGAATTAGAGACTGACTCTTAAATTTTCCACATTTTTTAGTTTGTAGCGCGTTCTGGTCTGGGCTCTGACCGCGAGCTTTTCCAACCTTGATAAGCTCGCTCGAACTGGGCTCGCCTAGCCTAGCCGAGTCAAAGGCGAGCCTACAGTAGCCAAGCTTTTTCAGGCTCGTGAACATCTCTAGAGCCTTTCAATGCAGTTTCATGTGGTGCTTAGGCGGCTCCACTTCGGCTCTCTACCTAAGACTAGCGTAGCCATCACCGACTTTCGGTGGCCTAGGTTGGGCTTTATGTTGACTACTTCCATTCAACTTCCACCTTCTTAGCTTCCACCAGTTTTAAACCCGCAAACAACCACTTTCGCAGATGCTAGAGCCGCCGTGTCACATACGTATTGTACATGCTGGCCTAAACTACCCATTACCAAGACACAACGTCAACGGGGTCCAAGCCAGTTTGTTAGCTAGTATTTTAGCTGTTATTACTTATTATATTTTGGCTCCCAAGTCCCAAAACTGTTTCGGGGTAGGGTGTTGGCCTTTCTTAGCTAGGGGTAAGCTCCAATGCCCCTAATACATGATGAATGGCTTGGTGACGATAGTTTGACCACTTTAGCTTGGGTGCATACATGTAGTTGGGCGGAATGGGGGATTTCCTCAGGCCCGATTTTCGGAGAAAATTCCCCCCACCCGGATTCTGGGCGGGATTTTTTGAAACCCTTTTGGGTTTCTAAACCTGCAAACAGGGTTCCAAAAGCCCTGGTTAGGGTTTCAGAAATCCTGAACAGGGTTTTGGAACCCAAATTAGGGTTTTAGAAGCCCTAAATAAGGCTCTGTAACCCTAATTTGGGTTTCAAAAGCCCAAAATAGGATTCGGAACCCTAAATTTGTTTTGAGCCCAAAAAAGGTGAAACCCACTTTTAAACACCAAAAAATGGTCGCTGAAACCCCCTTTGGGCATAGCTCTGAAACCCCATTTTGGATCAGAAAAATCCTCCCAGCCGAAAACCCAGCTACATGTATGTTTGGGTGACCCCACTAATAGTGTTCTGTTTGCATAACTAAATACCTCATCTAATTAGGGGTATACGATTGGCGCGACAGGTCTTGACTAGTCAATCCAAGTGTGGACTTCGCGGAGATCAACCGTCAATCCGGTTTCTCGTAATTTTCGCACAAGGATTGTAAGTTGAAGCTGGCAGACTAGAAACAGTCAACCTAACAATCAGCTTGCAGCCAAGACACCAAGCTTCCGTCGACGGAGTACCCGCGCGACTGGCCGGACCCGGTGAAAGAGGCCCAACTGTTGCGCAAAGAACTGCCTGACTTGGTGGTGTACGCGGTGGCAGTGCCTCCGGATGCCCGGACGAAAGCCAGAAATAGCTCGGACCCCTGTCTGAAAGAAGCGTTCAAAGAAACAAAACTCGGCTCGTTCGAGATCGTCAACAAAACTCTGATCCAAATCACCGGCTCCAAGGACAACGTCTACTGCTTCGGTAATGCGCACAAAGTCGGGTTGCGCATACAGAGCTTGGTCGACAGCATGCCCAACTGTGTGCCGCCTCTGCTCGGTAAGCAACCCTGCCAACTACGTACGTGTAGGTATTTGATCCGAAAATAACTACCATTACCATACCACATTACAAATGCTGATTGCGGCTGTTCTGATGGGGCGATTCACTTTAGTAAGGGCTCAAATTGTTAAGATAATCGTGTCATTTCACAAATCCAAAGCGGAGCCCTTACCGCCAACCTAAACTCAAAACACAGGGCAAAACGTAAAAAAAACACATTTTATTTGGTTTGATATGGTTTGGAATAATGCTGGATATTCTGTTTGAATTACTGTTGGAAAGTCCGGGGTTAAAAAAATAAGTTCAGGTTCAAGTCAAGTCCAACATCGAAATTTCAGGTTCAAGTCCAGGTTCAAGTCCATCATCTAAAAAACCTGGACAATAGGTTCAGGTTCAAGTCCACTGATAATTTCAAGAATTGCTGAAATTCTACACTGCTCGCAACTTTTCTGAGCTATATAAGCCTGTCTACTAGTAATGAAAGTCGAAAACCACATTTTATGGGGCAGTAGTTTCGTTTTCTCGTATATTCAGTATGAAAAATAGGTGTAAGTACAAGAAACCATGAAAATGTTGTGCAATCCAGCCGAAAATTTGACAAATTTTGCCTAAATTTTCACTCAAATTTTGAACCTATTGAGTGAGTCCAGTAAAACGAAACAGGTTCAAGTCCAGCTGAAATAAAATAGGTTCAGGTTCAGGTTCAAGTCCACAGATTTCAGGTTAAAAACCTATTAATAAGTCCAGGTTCAAGTCGGACTTGCCAACAGTAGTTTGAATGGCCAAAAATGATGCCCTTCCAGTGTTCGACCCAGGCAGATAACTTGTTGATCAGCTGAGTATTGACTCATTTCGAAAAATGTGAATTTTATGACGGGGGAGCGTTTTCTTCTACAAACGTTATGGTAGCAGCCATAATGACGTTTTTACATTGTGCCCTGTGTTTTGAGTTTTGATTGGAGTTAAGGGCTCGCTTTGCATATGCAAAATGGCAAATATTAATGTGAACGTGTAACATCATATCATCCATCGAAAAGAGGAGTGGGCTTGTCTTTCTTGGCCTTGGGAATTTATAGACTACAAAAAATTGCAATCCGGCCCGTAAATCTGCACCACAGTTTAACCGCTGCTTTACAAGTCTCGAAATTTGTAAAAAAATTAAAAATTGTCCCAAAAATTGCAATCCTGTAAATCAGATGCCGGTCCCCGATCTGGCCGGGCCGGTGCCTATAGCGTGGCAAAAGTTACATGTACACGTAGGTATGATCTCAGGGTCTGTCAAAAAAACAACCCCGCAGTTTTTTTACTGTTGCAACCGCAAACCTCAACCGATTTGAATGAATCCTTTTTAAATGAAAGATAAGTAAATTCTGGAATGATTGATGAAACCTTTATTAAGATAGCCTGCTTAGTTCCTGAGATATTTGCCACAAAGTCAAAGCAGATATGTTCGCAATGAACAAAAGTGATAAAGAACAACCCAGCAGGTTTTTTTACCTTTGCAACCATGAATCGCAAACGATTTCAGTGAATCCTTTTTTGACTAAAAGATTGGTAAATTCTTGAAAGATTGGTGCAATTTTTATTCAGATTCACTGAATGGTTCTTGAGGTATTTGCCCTCACAGTCGAAACAGATTTTGGCAAAGGACAAGAGCGATTCCGTTGCATTTCACAATAAATCAGATTCTTACTGCTGAGGGCTAAGGGGGCGTGCAAAAATTACGTAATGGTATTTTTGCCCATTTTCGGACCCCCCCTCCCCCCTGGATAATCCCCCGTAATAATTTTCTGACCCCCTCCCCTAATTACGTAATAATTTGGCTACCCCCCCGAAATTTCAATTTTTTGAAGCGATAGAGCCCAAATTTTTGAGTTCAATTCCATGTAAATTGGCGTTTTTAATAAAATAACATCTGTATACGGTAACAATTGATAATTTTCTTCGTTTTCTTTATTGATGAGCTACAACTACATACATGTACGCATAGTCTTAGTTTTACATAGAAGCCATCATTGGGTGGCTTTTTGTTAAAGATGAAACCTAAGTGTTTTATCATTGATTTTAGGGCTGCGTTGCCATATCACTTGACTGATGATCGATGGTCGTAAAACAGAGTTTGTGCGGGACCCGAAAAGTCAGGGATTCATGCAAAGTCAGGGAATTTTAAAAATTTCAGTGAAAATTCAGGGAATTTGGTGTCCGGTCAGGGAAAAAATTGATAGCAATAGAATCATCTCTCGCCACGCTTTTGAAAATGGGACTTTTGACTTTCCACAGCTACTACAACTGCAAATTTTACCCTCAGAATACCGTTTAAATGCGTTTTTCAGAGCCAATTTTAAAAAACTTCTCACCCTTGTTAGAATGTTCTCACTCTGATTGGACAGGGAAATTTGACTTTGGTCAGGAAAGTTTGCTCTGAAAAAGCCGCATGAACCCTGTAAAAGATCGAGTCGATAAATGGTATACCCTTATAAACTCTTATCACACAGATGTCAAAAGTCACTGGTGCCATTTAGCATTTGAAAAATTGGAAAGCCTTGACTTTAAACGTAGCTATTCTTTAATCTAAGCGTCCATCTAAGTGAAATTGAGAAAATGTAAGCCCAATGGCTTCAAACCGAGACTACATGTACATGTAGTGTGCGTAAAAACAATTAAAATTATGACCACTTAGTGATTTCTGCACTTTAAAAAAATTACGTAATCAAGTCGTCAACCCCCCCTCCCCCCACCGTAATGATTAGTAATCTTTTGGCGAACCCCCCTCCCCCCTCATGCCATTACGTAATTTTTGCACGCCCCCTAACGAGACTTTACTGTTGAAGTAAACGGAGTTAGTATGTCACCTCACCAGTAAATCCTCCAATAGCCCTTAGCAATAGCAGGAATCCGTTTTATCACGAAGTGCAGCGGAATAATAAAAAACCCCTCTTGTTCACAGCCAAACTCACTGTTTTAAATTTGAGAGCGAATATCTCAGGAACTAAGCAGAGCAAATTAATGAAAATTTCAGTAATCTTTTAAGAATTTGTTTATCTTTCATTTAGAAAAGGATTCGTTCAAATCGGTTGACAGTTGCGGTTGCCAAATCTGCGGGGTTGTTTTTTTGTAGAATGTGCAGTGTAGCTGAAGAACTGAATTTATAGCGAAAAGAAAGGCCACTTCAATGAACACCAGCACCACCGAGTTACCCATCACTACTGCCAAGCATTAAATAACCACGTGCTCTAACTGACTACTAACCGTGATCAGAGTTGCTCTCGATACACCCGTTATTATTGAAATAAAACTTAGGCGCATATCGTCGCCACTATGGTAAAACGAGCCAAGTAACAGAAAGTCGAAATCGAGAAAATCGCCTTTTAAATATTTGTTGCATTTTCGTGAATTAGCTTCAATATCAGTTTAAATATTTTTTACCTAAAATACAAGTACGTAATTGGTGTGCAAACTATTATGCATGTGTCACTTGTGTTAAATTAAGTCAGCTAACAGGAAGAGCACAAAGCACTTGGCTCATTTTACCAGGATCACGTGATGATGTCCGTGCACATGCCTCTGGTTACATGGCTGTATCTCCTGACACAGATCGAATTTCGACTTCGTTCCTTCGCCAAAACGTTTTTAGGTGCTTTAGCTATAGTTTTTCGCACTTAACTCCATTTTTTCCATTTTGTTACTTGGCTCGTTTTACCATAGTGGCGACGATATGTACTACATACATACCGGATTCGCTCTTGAAATCTCAAATTTACTACAATCAATTATAGCTTCAGACGAGCTATGGTTAACTGCAGGGCAGTCGGATACTTATTGGTTTACGGTTCCACTTCTGCAAAGGCCCAGTATGCATCTGTGTACATTGGTTGTGATCTGACGCCGTGGCAAGCTAAGAAAGCTTTTGACTTGCGGAAAGAATTGCGACTACGGCGGGAAAATGGCGAAACCGAACTCTTTATAGACTACCGCACGCTCTGCATTCGGAGTGCTAAGACCAAAGCCTCCATTTGTTAATGTTTTTGTTCTTTGTTCACCTTGATTCAGTTCAGTTAGCACAGCGTATAGTCTAGATAAGTAGAGTAGACATAAGTGAAGTGCGTTTTAGGGCCGCATATTATACAGTTGTGCCTCGTTAATATGGCCACTTTGGGACACGACCCAACTGGCCATATTATCGAATCAGCCATATTAACAAAACTTGAAAAAAAATTTAAAAATTGTGAAATCTGAGTTGTAGCATCATTCTATACCTGTCTGTAATAATTTTACCGGTATATATCAACAGATAACCTTCAGCTGGTTAATTCTTTGCTTACAACAGAAACAACCATTTACTGTATGTATCAGGGAAAACGAAATGCAAATCAAATCAGCGCAAATAGATTGCTGAAGCTTGAATGTGCAACAGAAAAAGCAAACGTAACGTTGCTAGCAGAAAACAAAGACAAAAACGACGAAATTCTAATCGAAATTGTAGATTACCCTGATGGCCATATTAAAAAGTCAGGCAGTTTTTTTGGCCATAAAAACGAGGGCCTTATTAACGAGGGCCATATTAACGAATCAGTTAAACATGTAAACTGAGACATTGGCACACAGAAACTCTTGGCCATAGCCAGAAACCAAGGGCCATATTAACGTGTACATATACTGTGTAAAATAATTGGGACAACAGTTAATTGGCCATATAATCGAGGGTGCCATATTAACGAGGGCCATATTAACGAGGCACGACTGTATTATATTATGTCAATCTCTGGCGATTTGTGGGCCCGTTGCCCAAGTGGTAACAAAAGAGTAAAAGTACTTCACGGATTAACGTCAGCAGATAGGAACGCTAAAGAGATAGCCAATACCGTTAAACATGATGACGTTTTGAATAGCGCGCACTTTGGGTGTCAACAAACGTGCAGGTCTTACTGCAGCAAATACGATACAATAACCTAAACTCAGACATGGGCTAGCATTTCGGCTGAGGGGGGGTAGAATTTTCAATTCCTGAGGGGGGGCTGAGGGGGGGTAGGAGCGCCTGAGGGGGGCTGAGGGGGTGGTAAGCCAAAAAGTCCGATTTTTGGCTAAAATCAAGGTTTTTTGGCTTATTTTTCATCAAAATACGTTAAAATAAGCTATTCTGAGCTCATTTACACCTAATCCAGGCATATATTTATCATAATTTTCTATACAAAAATCTTCCAAAAAATTCCTGAGGGGGGGTAGCGGCCGGCTGAGGGGGGGTAGGTCAGAGCCTGAGGGGGGGGCAACCCCCCCCTCAGCCCCCCGCCCCTTTGCCCATGTCTGCCTAAACTGCGTCCCTGTTTGTTTAAAAGGAGGCCCATTCCCCCACCTCAACAAACCACTCTCACTTTTCAAGCCTTAAGAGTCATGCTTAGGCTCTGGTTCATGCTAATGCTACTTAGGTTTAGGCTACAACTGTTTTAGGCTTAGGAAAACAAGTCTTTCAATGATTAAGTGATCCTCCGACCAGCGGGGTGAACGTACCGGGAATTGTGTTTGTAAAAATTCGAATTTCGTTAATATGGAATCGGGTCGGATCCTGACTAGATTCGGATCCCCAGTACGGTATGAAACAGCGGTTCGTGGGGCTGCATCCCGACCTTCGAATGTAGTTTAGCCCTGGAAACGATGATAGGCACTGGAAGAGGTTTATTTGCTGGTCAACACACAACACAAGACACACGATCACAGACGCAACCACTTGACGGCTAGATAATACATAGAAAGAGAAGCACAAGATAATTTCTCGTTTTACGAATGTCTATGGCAAATTTGTACGATAGTTCTTTGAAGTTGACATTGTTCAAGTTGCATTGTTTTCAAATTGCATTGCAATTTACATTGTCCTTATATATTCTCAATGCAGGGGGCCTGGGGAAAGTTTGAAAATAGCAGGCACGCATGCACAGTTCAGTCTAGCTTATTGGAATAATGACGGTAAGTTCTGCTTTTTTCTGCGTCAGATAGCAAACGTGAATTTTAGACAACAATGTTTGAAAATTGAAACAAATAGTCGGTAATGCAGATGCTAAGAAAATGACAAAACAAAAGCCGAGAGACATAATACATTTGGCATCCCTTCATTTTCAGGCTATATGGTCTACTGGTTTAACATAATAACCAGATGCCTTAGTAGCCTTCCATATCTAGAGCTTATTTCAACAAGCACTTTGTCAGCAACATTCTGTATCAGCCTTCCAACTTCAGGTATCTGTCCTCTGGTTAATGAAAGAAAACTTGAAAAATATGGAAAAGCTCGACTCTAAACATTGGCAACTTCAATTTCAGAAGTTGAGGCATGTATGTCCGAACCGAAGAAACTACAATGTACTGTATGTACGGTCCCTGGCCACGGTCATATCACCGAACCATTTTCCCGTACCACACAACGGGTTTGAGGGTTAGCTGGGAGTTCGGGGTTCCGATTCCATATTATCCGAATTTAAAAAAACGGGAGGAGGCCCATTCCCCCCCACCCGGCGCTGCCGCGGCCGGATTACGGTATGCGCTATCTCCTCTATGTTTGGTGTGAAAATATATTTTTCTTCCCCTCCGCTGAGGTTTTTGAGAGGTCAGAAATGATTTTATATTTAGAAAATGCGTCTCTAGGAGTTCTTTTATGTTTCTAAAACAGGCTCTCCGGAGCGTGCCTATACTGATGCGTCCATCTAGGGGTATTTTTATGTTTTTAAAACAGGGCCTCTGGAGCGTTCCTATACCGATGCGTCCCCTAGGGGTGCTTTTATGTTTTTAAAACAGGCCCTCCGGAGCGTTCCTATACCGATGCGTCCACTAGGGGTATTTTTATGCTTTTAAAACAGGGCCTCTGGAGCGTTCCTATGCCGATGCGTCCCCTAGGGGTATTTTTGCGTTTTTAAAACAGGCCCTCCGGAGATTTCCTACACCGATGCGTCCCCTAGGGGTACTTTTATGTTTGGAAAACAGGCCCTCCAGAGCGTGCCTATACTGATGCGTCTCTAGGGGTACTTTTATATTTGGAAAATTGTCAGGCCCAGACCCAACCCAGGCCTCCAAAAGTCGGTGACGGTAAATACGTAAATGGGAACCGAAGTGGAGCTGCCGTTGCACCGTACCTGATAACAGCAAAGGGGAGGGATGTTTGCACTTGCAGGCAGGTATTCTGAAAATAATTGGCATACCGGGTATCGGTGTTTATAAAAATTGCAACTACTTGGAGATTAAAATTAATTAATTGGCTTAAAAGCTGTTCTGTTTTAGTGCTTTTACTACCACTTCTCTGTGAAGTTCGCGTTTAAACTTCGCGCGCTTTGTGTTGTTTCACATGCAACATTATTACAGTAACCCGCCGCGGCAGCGCCGGGTGGGGGGGAATGGGCCGGGAATCAAAAAAACGAGTTTTTATTGGCAGTTAGTAGTTTACGCACCGTACGCACCGTTACGCACCGTTCGCATCAGCAGCGACCCCAATTGGGCGCCGATCTTTCGGTGTTGTGAATTTGCTTAGATCGATCTGAGAACTGTTCTATTTCAGCTTGCATTAACAAATTACGCCTTTTTGGTGGAAAAGTAGCAGGGTGCATTGAATCTTTTAACGAAAAAGCATCAGTAAAGAAAACAGAATGTGCAGAACAGAAACGGAAATTGTCACCATCATCTCCAAGGAGCAGCACCAAATAGAGGGGAAAGAGCCGAGTCAATGAAACCAAAGTGTTTTCTCATGGATTTAGGGCTGCTGCCATATCACTTAACTGATAACCGATAGTTATAAACCAGAGTTCGTGCGGGACCTAAAAAGTCAGAGAGTCATCGAATAGTTACATAATTAAAAAAATTTAGGGAATCAGGGAAAATTCAGGGAATTTCGTGTCCGGTCAGGGAAAAATTTGATAGCAGTAGAATCATCTCTCGCTTAAAGGGCCCTGTCAGTGCTTTACACACCACCCTTTTGAAAATGGGACTTTTGACTTTCCACAACTTTTCAACTTTCTACTACAACTTAAAGTGAAATTGAGATAATGTACGCCCAATGGCTTCAAATCGAAACTACATGTACATATACTGTACGTTATTACAATTAAAATTATGGCCACTTCAGTGATTTCTGCACTTTGAAAAAATTACGTAATGAAGTCGCCAACCCCCTCCCCAACCGTAATGATTAGTAGTCATTTGGCGAACCTCCCACCCCCATGCCATTACATAATTTTTTAAAATATATTTTAAAGTATTAAAATCAGGGATGTGAGGTGGGAAAAAAACACCGGAAAAAAACTGTTTTTTTCCGGAAAAAAACCGGTTTTTTTCCTAAGGGTCGGAAAAAAACATAAATCGCGGAAAAAAACTCAAGCTAAAAATAGCTAATTTACGTCATTTTTCGTTTAAAAAATGGACTTTTGCTATGTATAATAGGCCATACTGACTCAAAACTGTTAGAAAAACAACAAAAAAGACCAAATTTGGCATGAAAAAACAAAAATGCAAACTGCTGTAAGAAAATTTGCATATAGCCTTATTTATGGAACCTGTCAGACACTGTTTCATGCCTGTTTCGTGATTTATATCAATGTAACACGTGTATTTCTGGTCTAACAAGACTGAGGAAGGCGCTAGAAAGCGTTAGGAATCATAAAACCAGCCTAGGATACTCAGAACTTGGGCTGGAGTTTTTTCCGCGATTTAGGAAAAAAACCGGAAAAAAACCGGAAAAAAACTGGAAAAAAACAGGCCGAGGTTTTTTTCGGAAAAATATACAACCCTGATTAAAATACACGCCCCCAAAGATTCGGTGTTAGTTAGAGCAGCTTTCTGGTCATTTAGTGCAGTTGCTTTTCCTGTGATGCTTGCATGGTATTAGCTTCTTTCTGTTAGTCTGCCCATGATATGAGCTTTTGAACACTGGATAGCATGTGTCTCAGCTAACTCGGCCCTCTGAGAAACGCCCATTTCCGTTAGGGGTGTTTTCGAGTTTTACTATGGAAAATGGCCCCATCAGAGAGAAACATGGATGGCCATTGCTGGCTACCCAGAGGGAGTTGGGCGGAACTGTTTTAGGGTTTTACATTCGGGCCATAGGGATGTCCAACGCACGCCATGCCGGCCGATTCCGCCGACCCCCCACTTAACATGTCTGCCTGATGGCTGCCTGATTTAGGTTGGCAATGACAATTAACAACAACCATCCCCTTTTGCTGTCAGTGGGTGCTAGACAGCGCCGGCTTGGTCCCCATGTACTTGCCATTGCTGACTTTCGACGGCCTTGGTTGGGCTTTGTGTCAACTACTTCCCATCGCCTCGACAGGTTTTGAAGCCACAAACACACCGCTTCCACGGGTGCCGGGGGCCGCTGTGACACACGGGATCATTTACGCTTTTTTCTTTTTAAATTGTAAAGAAGCTGATTTTCCAAGTACTTTTCCACCAAAACGCGCTATTTGCTAATGCAAGCTGAAATAGACCGGTTCTCTGATCGATCTAAGCAAATTCACCACTCGAAAAGATCGGCGCCCAATTGGGGTCGCTGCTAATGCGAGCGGTGCGTAACGGTGCGTACGGTGCGTAACGGTGCGAACGGTGCGTACGGTGCGTAAACTACTAACTGCCGTTTTTATTTTGTTTGTTGTTTGTTGTCGATTAATTGAAAAAGTGATCTGTTAGCTCGTTATTGCCATGGCACCGAAAAAAGAAGCGAAGACGCCATCAAAAAATGGACCGACGAAGTTGGCTCCCTATTTCTGCGACCGTTGCAACAAATCGTTCGTACAAAGTGGCAGTCTGGCCGGCCACATGGTGCTGCACCGGCCGGACTGGCCGGTGCGGTGCGAAGAGTGTGACATGGGCTTCCGCCGACCGGCCCAGCTGCGCAAACACGCCGCCGACGTACACGAACGTACTCCCGCGTTGGCGTGCCACTTGTGCGAGGCGAAACTAAAGACCAAAGCGTCTCTCATACAACACATCACAAACATACACATAAATAAGACCCTACCGCCTGTCTGTGACGAGTGTGGTAGGGAAGTGCGCAATTTGAAGGTGCACAAAAGGAAGTGCCACACCGAGATTGAAATGCAGACTTTCTGCTGCGATGACTGCGACAGAATGTTTCACGTGCGCCCGGCACTTGCTAAACATGTGTTGGCGCACATTCTGCCGGTGGAACTGGCAAGACCGTTCGAGTGTGACACCTGCCACAAACGATTTTCAGCCAATATTGTGAGTCTGTTGGGATTTTTGAATTGAATTTTTGATTGAATGAATCCTTTTTTAATGAAAGACAAGTAAATTGTTGATGGATTGGGGCAATGTTCAACAATATACTCTGCTTAGTTCCTGAGATATTGGCTCTCAAAGTCAAAACAGAGATTTTGGCAATGAACAAGAGGGTTTTTTGTTATTCTGTTGCGCTTCGTAATAAAACGGATTCCTTCTACTGCTGAGGGCTAGTGGAGTCTTTACCGGTGAAACACACACTCGGTTGGTTTACTGCACCAGTAAATTCTTGTTGCCCTCAGCAGTAGGAATCTGTTTAATTGTGAAGTGCAACGGAATCGCACTTGTTCACTACCAAACCAGTGCTTCAAATTGGATGGCAAATATCTCAGGAACCAAGCAGAGTACCTCAGACATAGGCAAAGGGGGGTCTGAGGCAGTGTGGTGGATTTTGAAAATTTGAAACTAGGTAAAGTAATACTAGGTAAAGTTGTCACCTAAAAAACCAGGTAAAGTAATACTAGGTAAAGTTCTCAGATAAGAAACTAGGTAAAGTAATTCTAGCATACATGTAACAGGGGGGTCTGGGGTCTGCCCCCCACCCGACTTAGGTCAGACCCCCCAGATGCCCCCCCCCCCCGAGACGATTTCACCGACCCCCCCTCCGATTTTTCTGGCAAGTAAACTTTCAAGCAAATTTTTGCAATTTTTTACAATTTCAAACACAAAAATTGCCAAAATCGCCTGCAAAACAGCACTTTTTAGCTGTATTTCAGGCCAAATTAGCGATTTTTGACAATTTTTAGCCAAAAAATTGCGATTTTTTTCGATTTTTGAGCGTTTTTTAGTGCCCACCCCGCTCCCCCAAAATTTTGGCTCAGAACCCCCGGCCGGCGCCAGACCCCCCCCAACCCCCCCTCCCCCCATCGGCGGATGACCTGTTACATGTATGAATACTAGGTAAAGCCCAGAAAAACTAGGTAATACTAGGTAAACCTAAAACGCTCGAAATCAAGTCAAAATGTTATTTGTGGTTCAATAGAACAATGATGAAGTTAGTGGAGTTAAAATTTACGAAATTTGACACATTTCAAAGTAAATATTTGTATTTTTTTTTATCAAATAAGTCAGAAATTCATTCTCTGGGCCACTGTAATTGTGGGAAAACCGGAAATTTGAAGGTTTGCTGACTGAAAAAGCCACGTAAAACTGAAAATATCAAACTAGGTAAACTTGTTCTACCTAGAAGTACCTAGTTATGTGGATTTAAAACTAGGTAAAGTAAAACTAGGTAAAATGGAGTAACCAACAACTAGGTAAAGTAAATCTAGGTACTTTTCCCGAATATTAACTAGGTATACCTAGTTACCTAGATAGAAAGTGCACCACACTGGTCTGAGGTGGGGTTGACCCCTTCAGACCGGCGCTACCGCCTCTCAGGGAGTTTTAGAAAGAATTTTGTATAGAAGATTATGATAAAAGCATGCCTAGATCAGGTGTAAATGAGCTCAGAATAGCTCACTTTAAACTATTTTAGCGAAAAATAAGCCTAGAAACCTTAATTTCAGTAAAAAAATCGGACTTTTTAGCTTACCATCCCCTCAAACCCCCTCAGACGCCGCTGCTCCCGTCAGCCCCCTTAGGATTCGGAAATTTACCACCCCTCAGCCGAAATGCTAGCCCATGGCTGGAGTACCTTAGTGAAAATTGTACCAATTTGTCAATAATTTATTTGATTTCATTCAAAAAAGATTCAAATCGCTTGAGATTTATGGTTGCTACAGCAAAAAAATCTGCTGGCTTGTTTTTTGAAGCATGCTGTACATAGGTCGTGATGGTTTGCGCACCCCCAAACGACCCCACCTACCCACTTGAATCCGACTTTTGTTCCGGACCCCACCACCAAAATTTCTGCGACCCCCTCAAATCGGTAGCCGCTCCTCCAAATTTTCAGATTTTGACTACTCCCAAGTCTTTTCGCTCATATTTGGTACCGTATGTGGTACTGTTTCCATATAAGGTGCCGTTTCCATATAGTACCGACCGAAATGGGCCGGAAAATGGCTTGTGCAATCAAAATCCGAAAATTTGTGGGCGGACCGACCTATTTGGGCAGTCGCGGCCATTTTTGGGTGGGTTGGTGCGTTCCTCAAGGAAGGAAAGTCTTTTTCAGGTGGGTGTGGTATGTCGAGACCAAGTTGGGCTAGGCCAACTCCCAGCTCGGACCCCTGCGGCCATTCATGTAACAGGCCCCGACCGGCGTGGTGGAGGGGTTTTCCGTCAGGTGGTGGGAGTGACGGGGTTTCGCCCAGAGGGGAGGTCCAAAGTTTCAAAAAGCTCCAGAACGCCTGGAAATGCGTTTTTAGCACGTTTTTAGTAAGGAGGCTAAAAATCGCTTTTTTTAGCTGCTAAATCGCGTTTTAGAGCTTAAAACAAGCAAAAAAACGACGAAAAGGGCTTCGAAAAACACCAATTTCTCTTAAATATCAGCAGTGAAAACGCCAAATTCGCTTTCCAAAGGATTTTAGAATGAATTTTAAGGTAGAAATTTGTGATTTCGTACTGGAGCCGATACTAGTAGACTCGTATTTTCGGGTTGTAGAGATGTTCCTTTTCCGGAAAAGAATATCTGCCGGAAAATTTCCGGAAATTTACCGGAAATTTTCCATAATATTTTTCCAATTTTAAAAATTTGAGAAAACGCCAGAAATTGGCTCCTTACAGGTCCTAGATAATTCTAGACAGCTTTTTTGTTTTTTCTATGCATTATAATATTTTTAACAACAGATAGAGTTTAATTCAGACCAAACAAGAGAGTTCAACCGACAAATGACTGCAAACATGTAATGTATCGGAAGCTAACAACGCAACAACAGCCTATGTATCGAGATCGGAAGCAGATTCTAAACTGTCATCAAGGGAAATGTCAACGTCAGAATCGGTGTTCTCAACAGTATCGGCACATTTTTCACTATCTTCTCTCGGCCTAGGGGCTTGTTTCATTCTAGAAGCACCACTTCTCGCTCGCTTAAGCAAAGGCACGTTGTGCTTTATGTAGGCCAATCAGGAACAAAAATGAGAGCTTGCCGAACAAACTGAACCTAATACGGAAATGCAACTAGAAATAGACCTGATTCACGTTTCTTTGATCGCATTAAGAGCGCTAAACGCGTCAGGTTCATTAAAAAGCAGTAATGAATATTTTTCCTTTTTTTTCCATTTTTTTCCGACCCCCTAGGAAAATTTCCGGAAATTTTCCGGAAAATTTCCTTTTTTTCCATTGGAAATTTTCCATGGAACATCTCTAGTTGGAGGGTCCCTAAACTATCTCGGAGGGGTACGGGGGTTGGGCCTTTCTAGCTAGGGTAACCGCCCTAGTACATGTATGCCTGCGGCCCATGTATGAAACCAGTACTATATTGTATCACATTACCTGCCTCGATCGAAGGTGCTTGGCGAAAATCAAGCTTTTTCACTTATTTTTGTTTAAAAATTAGCTATTCTGAACTCATTTACACCTAATTTACGTTAACTTTTACCATAATTTTGAGTAAAGACTTCTTCCAAAGAATTCCTCAGGTGGGTAGAGGCGACCTGAGAGGGAGGTAGGTCAGTCAGAGGCTGGGGCAGACATGGACAAAAGGGGGTTCCCCCTTCAGGCTCAGACCTACCCCCTCAGCCGGCCGCTACCCCCTCAGGAATTTTTTGGAAGAATTTTGTATAGAAAATTATGATAAAAATATGCCTGGAATAGGTGTAAATGAGCTCAGAATAGCTTATTTTAACTTATTTTAATGAAAAATATGCAAAAAACCTTGATTCTACCCAAAAATCGGACTTTTTGGCTTACCACCCCCTCAGCAATTGAAAATTCTACCCCGCATCAGCCAAAATGCTAGCCCATGTCTGGGCTGGGGCAACCCTTCTACACACCCATGTACCATGTTGTATCACCTGAGGAGGTTGCGATGAAAGAGATACATTATTAAATACCAAATTTTGGTACCGCTTGAGGTTTGACAGTCTATTGTTAATTTTTTGATAATTTAGCGTGTAAATTTAACAGGAGGGGTTGGTGTTCTTAACCTCAGGGCCGTCCAACAATGTTTCTTTTTGCTGCGATTGTCGCAAATTTCGAGTTGAAAATAAGCTGAAATTTGGAACGCATGTGCCCAAATAGTGGTCTGATAAAGTTTAGTGCATCAGGTTCAACCAAATCCTGAGAAATTGAAGATTATGCGAAAAGGAAACTGTCAATAACTATTGAAATAGCCTTAAAATGGAAACTTTTCGGTTTTTGCTGTCACTTCTGCAAATCTTTGCCATATTACAGTCAGGCACTTAATGCCGTTTATCGTACCAACACCATATAAGGTACCGGTACCATTGGTTTGGTACCGGTACTTCGGATTGTGGCACCATATATGATACCACTCTGTTCAAATTTCGTACCATAATGGTACCGGCACCCATGGCCATCATGGGTAGGGGTACCATAATTATACCCATACATGTAACAGCTCCGGGCCGACCTGGGGGGAGGGGGGTAGGGGGGGGGGTTTTCCTCAGGTGGGGGGTCGAGGGGGGGTTTCGCCCAGGTGGGGGGCCCAAATTTCAAAAAGCTCCAAAACGCCAGAAATGCGTTTTTAGCACGTTTTTTTTCAGTAAGGACGCTAAAAATCGCTATTTTAAGCTGCCAAATAGCGTTTTAAAGCTAAAAACAAGCAAAAAATGACAAAAAGAGCTTCCAAAAACACCGATTTTTCTTAAATATCAGCAGTGGAAACGCCAAATTCGGTTTCCAAAGGCTTTTCAAGTGAATTTTAGGCTAAAAATTAGTGATTTCTGACCCAGTTTGTTAAGAGTCGTTCTCTGGTCAGATCGCGTTTTGCCCCTTTGCCCTATTCAGACCCAAAATTGAAACTTTGAGCTAGAGAGCTGCGAGTTGGCACACTAATACATACTAATGAGTTATCTATCAGCTGCAAAGGATTAGTGGATCTGACGCTCCTGTCCTGAGATATAGCCTTCCGAAAATCGGTCCGCTTAACTATGGGACCAAAACTTCAAACTCGAATTTCTCGCTTCATACTCGGAATTCGGACCTAAAAATTGGGGGTTTTAGAGTACTTTTAGACTGCTTTAAGAAACTTTTGTCAAATTTTCGTTTTCAGAAAAAAAATTTTTTTCGCCCCTTTGCGCCCCCCTAGCTCGTCTGGAACCCCCCAACCCAGTTTTTTTATTTCAGAAAAATGTTGCGCTACCAATTACCTACCGTTTGGTGTGAAGCATTGTTTGCCCAGACCCGTGGAGCGTGAGAAAATTGAGGTCAAACATGTCCCAGTCGCAAAATTTTCGCACTTTTCTTAGGTCAAATATTTCCAAGTCTTGGTTTTCCACCTACTAGTAGGAATTGGGACTTAAAAATTGGGGGTTTTAGAGTACTTTTAGACTGCTTTAAGAAACTTTTGTCAAATTTTCGTTTACAGAAAAAAAAATTATTTTTTCGCCCCTTTGCGCCCCCCCTAGCTCGTCTGGAACCCCCCAACCGAGTTTTTTTTATTTCAGAAATATGTTGCGCTCCAATTACCTACCGTTTGGTGTGAAACATTGTTTGCCCAGACCCGTGGAGCGTGAGAAAATTGAGGTCAAACATGTCCCAGTCGCAAAATTTTGCGCACTTTTCTCAGGTCAAATATTTCCAAGTCCGGTTTTCCACCTACTAGTAGGAATTGGGACTTAAAAATTGGGGGTTTTAGAGTACTTTTAGACTGCTTTAAGAAACTTTTGTCAAATTTTCGTTTTCAGAAAAAAATTTTTCGCCCGCTTTTGCGCCCCCAGCTTGTCTGGAACCCCCCAAACCCCCAATTTTTTTTTCTTAAAACGAAAATTTGACAAAAGTTTGTTAACGCAGTCTAAAAGTACTCTAAAACACACAATTTTTAAGTCCCAATTCGTACTAGTAGGTGGACTTGGAAATATTTGACCTGAGAAAAGTGCGCAAAATTTTGCGACTGGGACATGTTTGACCTCAATTTTCTCACGCTCCACGGGTCCGGGCAAACAATGCTTCACACCAAAGGGCAGGTAATTGATAGCGCAACATTTTTCTGAAATAAAAAAAACTGGGTTGGGGGGTTACAAACGAGCTAGGGGAGCGCAAAGGGGCGAAAAAAATTTTTTTTCTAAAAACGAAAATTTGACGAAAGTTTCTTAAAGCAGTCTAAAAGTACTCTAAAACCCCCAATTTTTAAGTCCCAATTCCTACTAGTAGGTGGAAAACCGGACTTGGAAATATTTGACCTGAGAAAAGTGCGCAAAATTTTGCGACTGGGACATGTTTGACCTCAATTTTCTCACGCTCCACGGGTCTGGGCAAACAATGTTTCACACCAAACGGTAGGTAATTGGAGCGCAACATTTTTCTGAAATAAAAAAAACTGGGTTGGGGGGTTCCAGACGAGCTAGGGGGGCGCAAAGGGGGCGAAAAAAAATTTTTTTTCTGAAAACGAAAATTTGACAAAAGTTTCTTAAAGCAGTCTAAAAGTACTCTAAAAGCCCCAATTTTTAAGTCCCAATTCCTACTAGTAGGTGGAAAACCAAGACTTGGAAATATTTGACCTAAGAAAAGTGCGAAAATTTTGCGACTGGGACATGTTTGACCTCAATTTTCTCACGCTCCACGGGTCTGGGCAAACAATGCTTCACACCAAACGGTAGGTAATTGGTAGCGCAACATTTTTCTGAAATAAAAAAAACTGGGTTGGGGGGGGTTCCAGACGAGCTAGGGGGGCGCAAAGGGGGCGAAAAAAAATTTTTTTTCTGAAAACGAAAATTTGACAAAAGTTTCTTAAAGCAGTCTAAAAGTACTCTAAAACCCCCAATTTTTAGGTCCAAATTCCGAGTATGAAGCGAGCAATTCGAGTTTGAAATTTTGGTCCCATAGTTAAGCGGACCGATTTTCGGAAGGCTATATCTCAGGACAGGAGCGTCAGATCCACTAATCCTTTGCAGCTGAAAGATAACTCATAAGTATGTATTAGTGTGCCAACTTACAGCTCTCTAGCTCAAAGTTTCAATTTTGGGTCTGAATACTGAAACTCGATGTGACCAGAGAACGACTCTTAATACTGGAGCCACTACCACCACTTGTATTTTTTGGTCGGGGGGAGGGGTCCCTTAACCTGTCTCGGGGGGGGGGGTGAGGGGGGGTTTGGCCTTTCCAGCAGGGGGGTAACCCCCCAAACCCCCCCCTAGTACATGTATGATTATACCACTATCATATATGGTACCACCACAGGCCACGAACGTGGGGGTACCATATGATGTCGGTACCATAAACGGCGTTAAGTGCCTGACTGTATAACCTGAAATTCAGGTATGCATTAAAATTTCATGCCTGTACATAATAGAGTGATGGTGTCTTGAGAAAATGAGGTTTGTCCTGAAATTCTGTTTTTCCTATATAACACTTCACTCAATAAAACTAATGTTCAAGATAATCTGTACTATCTCAAGACTGTGTCAAACTCAACTCATGAAATTTTAACATAATACCCCATTGTTTTGCACAATTTCCCCAAATTTCTGGTCATTTGGTGTTCATTCACCGAAATGACAGCAAAAAGAAAAGTGGCCATTATCACACTAAAACTACCGAATTTCATTATCACATATTTTCTAATTTCTCAGGATTGGATTAAGCCTGATGCACCAAACTTTAACAAACAATAATCCCACTATTCGGTTACATGCGTTCCAAATTTCAGCTTATTTGGTCGAAATTTGCGGACAAGGCAGCAAAAAGAAAAGTTGTCATTTTTTGGCACTCCCTGTACATTCGTCAAAAAAACACTTGTGCTTTCGGGCTAGAACGCTAAATGAGGCTTAATTAAGTACAGCTAAAAGTGCTGTTTTACAAGCAAGTTTAGCAATTTTTCTGCGTAAAAATGGTATAAAAAGTTGTTTGCCAGAAAAATCGGAGGTCTGGCCACCGTAACAAGCATGTTTTAATTGAATTTGCGCGCAAGAACAAGAGTAAATTTCAGTACCTGAACAACCACAAGAGAATGGCGCACCGAGTGGGCCAAGCAGCTCCCAGATTTTGTCTGTGTAGCTCGTGCAGTCGTCCATTCCGAACGAAGGCCGATTTCTACCACCACTGTCGCGTGTCGGCCAAATGCAGGGGACGGCTGGCTCCGCAACGTCTGCCCATCAGTTGTCGCTGGTGCCAGTTCTTCTCTCAAAAAAGCGTCACTGTGGCCCACCACGAGCGGCTGAGTCATCCCGAAATGTTCCAGTGGATCTGACTGATTGATTACTGTTCACTTGTACATTTCTGCTGTGTACGATACAAGTGCTGTACGTGCTACTCTACGATCAGACCTAGCTTCTTGTCTTGTCTATGTGTGTAAATGTTTTGCGTTCAAGAAAATAATGTGTCCTTTCAAAGTAGACCGTGAGAGCGTTTTTTTCTAAACATTCTATTCATACCCGTAAAAAGTCGACTTTTATATAGGGCGATACGTCTAGACCATCAACAACCCCAAAACGATTCTTTTTCACTGGCGTTTTTGCTGGTTATTCAGTGGTAGGTATGTCGAAGTGATATTGTTTTACTGCAAAACATTTGTCTTTTATCCAAATCCTAACTTTCTCTCAACAAGAATTTGCTCAACAAAGTTATTCGCAATGGTACTGATGGGATGTGGTGTCGCTTGAACTTGGAAGTGATTGTAGGTGTTGATCGCATAAATCAAAGCCTCAAGTGACGTCATACATGGAAAGCTCCAATGTACGTATACTGTACGTATAGGATTGCTTCATTGCAAAATTTTCGACCACCACAAATTTATTCATTTCTGTCTACGCTACGACCCGCTAAGGTCCCGAAATTGTACAATTTGATCAATTCAGTCTGACAGGGACTTGTCCAGATTTCTGAAACAAGTGTTTGATAAGAAAAGAAAGCTATAAATGAGAGACAACTCTTTTTACCTGTATATTGACGGGGACACTAAGTTGGCACATGCCGTCGTTAGTGCACTTGTAGCCTTGAGGACAGCACATTCTGAATCCTTCGCAACAGACGGCGTTAGGTAAAGGACAGCAGTCGAACCGACCGTTCGGAACCACCATACAACAGGTGTCGTTCTCGTTGGCACATGGCTTGCTCGTTCCTATGCACTGTTTGTTTTGCGCTGGCACCAGCACCGTTAGGAGAACTGAAAATGCCTGACTGATTGATTGCAACGCAAGTAAAAGTTGGAGGATTTTTACACTGTAATAGGTAGTACAGTCAGGGAAATAACAACATATATGGTATCAGTACACATATATGGAAACGGTACCATATATGGTACCGGTACACCTTCAAGTGGTACCATATATGGTACCACTTCCTTATATGGTACTGGTACCATATATGGTACCGGTACCATATATGGTACCCCTTCGATTGAGGCCTCAGGTGGTACCATATATGGTACCGGTACCATATATGGAAACGGTACCATATATGGAACCGGTACCATATATGGTAACAGGTACCATATATGGTACCCCTTCGATCAAATCATAAGGGGTACCATATATGGTACCGGTACCATATATGGTACCCTTTCGATCGAGGCCTCAGGCAAACATGTACCCGGGGGGCCTGGGGGGCCGCCCCCCCACCTGACTTAGGCCAGACCCCCCCGGAAAAGGACCCCCCTCGAGACCGAGACGATTTTTCCGACCCCCCTCCGATTTTTCTGGCAAGCAATTTTTGAGCAAATTTTTGCGATTTTTTGCAATTTCAGACACAAAAATTACCAAAATCGCCGGTAAAACAGCACTTTTTAGCTGTATTTCAGCCCAAATTAGCGATTTTTGGCCCAAAAATTGCGATTTTTTTCCATTTTTGAGCGTTTTTTAGTGCCGGACCCGCTCCCAAAATTTTGGCTCCGACCCCCCCGGCCGGCGCCAGACCCCGCAACTCCCCCTCCCCCGTTCGGCTGATGACTTGTTACATGTATGGCCTGAGGTGGTACCATATGGTACCACCTGAGGCCTCGATCGAAAGGGTACCATATATGGTACCGGTACCATATATGGTACCGTTTCCATATATGGTACCGTTTCCATATATGGTACCGGTACCATATATGGTACCACCTGAGGCCTCGATCGAAAGGGTACCATATATGGTACCCCTTATGATTTGATCGAAGGGGTACCATATATGGTACCTGTTACCATATATGGTACCGGTTCCATATATGGTACCGGTTCCATATATGGTACCGGTACCATATATGGTACCACCTGAGGCCTCGATCGAAGGGGTACCATATATGGTACCGGTACCATATATGGTACCAGTACCATATAAGGAAGTGGTACCATATATGGTACCACTTGAAGGTGTACCGGTACCATATATGGTACCGTTTCCATATATGTGTACTGATACCATATATGTTGTTATTTCCCTGACTGTAGTACAGTACCGAGTGTAAAGGGCCATCCATAAACTATGACGTTCAGAGACGGGGCTGGGGGTGGCGTCGAAAACGTCGACGTTTTTTAGGTGCCTAGGAAGCCTTTTTCCACAACTATATTTCAAGGAAAACTGAACCCAATTCACGTTTCCGATCGCTAAAATGGTAGTTCACGGTCAAAAAGTTTTTTTCACATCTTCTACAGTGTCATGTCGATTTTATTGAAGATTTTCTAATGTCGGACACAGTACCAAGTTTAGTCGGCGGGTGTCAGTAGTTGTTTAGGGGGGGTTGTGCTGTAAACGTCGAAAAACGTTTCAAGGTGGTGGGGTCCAAAATTTTGAATTTGAACGTCGTATGTACTTTATGCTAAAGTAATTGGCTTACCTCCGACACAAACGAAAAGTGTGCTCATTTTCAGCTTCAGTGTGACACATTCACTTCTTACCGGCACGGTATCTAATATATTCTTGGTTTGCCTCGCGATCTTGGTAGTAGTCGTTGCTTTCTGTGGTGGCCGAACAACAACAACTTTTACCTCCAACAAATAATTAAATACAGGAGAATAAAGACACGACCGCTCGCCAGACAGTCAGACGGAGAGAGTGATGAAAGTTCTAGACAACAAAGGGCGAGCGGGCTGCTAATCACACAGCGCTACAACTACAATGTTTGGCGCGTACAAGGTTACGGTAGCCTTCGCGGTTGTACGTACAGCAAGTGGTGTGCATTTTCTAACTAGCGCAACTACACACGCAACGCCAAACATATCAACCACCTTCTTTCTTCTTGAGGCGGAAACGTCGGTCAGTAGTAGAGCCAGTCCCCTAGGCGGTCTGGCGGTTGACGATTCCGCTGAGGGTGGTGTCGTCGTTGTGGTCGCGGCTGAGCTGGTTCTGGCACGGTTGCCTCAGCTTCGTAGACAGATGGTCCCGGCCGGTCGGCAACACGTTGCATGTTGCGCCCGTTCCACTTCTGCTTGTCAGATAGCAGGTAGTTGAATCTGCCGAGCACCTTCACAACCGTTAGCACTTTGTTGCTCCAGGGGCTGAGTCCTTTGGGCGTGTGAGGTCGTTTGGTGCGCACCTTCTGCCCAACAGCGAACAGTTGTCCTGAGCTAGCAGTGTTTTGGCTTGGTTGCTGTTGTCTTTGCCGCGGTCGCTTGTCTTCCCCTCCTTCCTCTTTTTGAGCCGTTTTGCGGGGTTGTCGGTAGACTTCCCAGCCCAATCGAGGTCTGCGTCCGAAGAACTTCTGCGCAGGGCTGAGCTCCTGGCCCTCTCGAGGTGTAGCGCGGAAGTGAGCGAGGGATCGCTGAAGGCCTTCCTCCCACGGTAGACTCGAGCTGAACGTCTGAATGTGGTGCTTGATGAATCGATTGAAGACCTCCACGAACGCGTTTTGTTGGGGAGTGTAGACAGGTGTTGTCTCGTGGATGATGTCCCGTTCTGTCAGGAAGTTGTGAAACTCGTCACTGACAAACTGTGGTCCGTTATCAGAGATTATTTTGGCTGGGTTGCCAAAACGAGCGAAGATCTCCCTGAGCCAGCGAATGATTCTCCCAGAAGTTGTGTCCTTCGTGCACAGAACCTCTGGGAACTTAGAGTAGTTGTCCACGAGCACAACGATGTTCTTCTGATGAGCAGGGGCATTATCGAATGGCCCTGTGATGTCGATGGAGAGTTCCTCCCACGGCTCCTTCGGTGTGTACAGATGCTGGCCCTGCAGGTGCAGCTTGGGTGCTGACTTGGCCGAGTTGAGACAGTTTCCACAGTCCCTGACGAAACGCTCAGCCTCAGTAGCCATTCCAGGCCACCAGTAGGTCTCTCTAAGCTTCCGTTTGAAGGCAACGATGCCTGGATGTCCTTCGTGAGCCATGGAGAGCAGATCCGGTCGCAAGACTTGTGGAACCACGATCTGGCTGTTGTCTCGGATGACGTATCCATGCTCCAGGGAGAGAGTGTCACGCAGCGTGTAGAAAGGCGTTGACAGGAGCTGGGGCGGCAGTTTACGTTTAACTGGCCACCCTCTGGTGCAGAAACGCTTCACAAGTTGCAGCTGAGGGTCCTGGTCCGTAGCGTTAGCAATCTTTTCGATGGAAAGACCCTTCTTAGTGGTGCTGCAGATTCTGGGCACGTCTGGCACCTTCTGCAGTCTGGACAATGCATCGGCCATGTAGTTTTTGCGTCCGGCCACGAATTCGACTGAGTAGTCAAAAACGTTGAGGCGATGCACCCAACGTTCGAACTTCTGAGATCGGCGCTGGTTGGTCTGCCGGTGCAGCAGAGCTTGCAGAGCCTGGTGGTCCGTGCGTAGTGTGAAGTGACTGCCAAGTAGGTACTTCTCCCAGTGTTCGCAGAAGAACATGGCAGCGAACGCTTCCCTTTCTGTGGTGTCCCAACGCCGTTTGGTGGGGTCCAGCGTGTGGTGTCCAAATGCCACTGGGTACTCCTGGCCGCAGTGCACTTGAGACAGCATTCCACCTATTCCATAGGCGGAGGCGTCTGTAGTCACGATGGTGGGTTTCTCCGGATCGAACATCTTGAGTTTGAGTCCTCGTTTGTCGCAGATCAGAGATTTGAGTCGATCGAAGGCAGCTTGCTCTGGCTGCTCCCACTTGAACTTCGTGTCTGCTCGGGTGAGCACACGAAGTGGTTCTGAGGCGTCGGTCAGGCTAGGAACGAACTTGCTCAGGTAGTTGATCGCACCCAAAAAACTCTGCACGTCCAGCTTGTTTTGGGGTCGTTCCATGTTGCGAATCGAGTCCAACTTGTGTGGATCCGGGCTGACCCATCCGTTGGCGATCACATGGCCCAGAAACGAGATGCTGGGTGAGGCGACGGTGCACTTGCTGAGGTTCAGTCGGAGATTTTTGGCATCCAACTTCTGTAGAACCAGCCGTAGAGTGCGGTCGTGCTCCTCACGATTCCTTCCATAGACAATGATATCGTCTATGTAGGGCTGGCATCCAGGAATCCCAGCAAGCGTTTCGTGAACCAGCTTCTGGAATACAGCTGCAGAATCCTTGAGTCCCATGGGCAACTTGCGGTATGCATAGTAGCCCCACGGTGTGGCTGTAGTTGTTAGCAACTGAGACTCATCATCAAGCTCGATGTTGAAATAGGCCTTCCGCAGGTCTATTTTGCTGAACACTGTAGCAGCAGCGAGGTGCGTGTACAGCAAATCCTGGATGTTGGGTAGTGGATACAGCACTGGATCCACGTTTTTGTTGAGCGGAGACAGGTCGGAAGTGATGCGTACAGCAGTAGAATCGTCTGCCTTTGCCACCACGACCATTCCATGCACGTAGTCTGAGTGTGCGACCTTCTCCCAGATACCTTGCTCCTCCATTTCCTTGACTGCCTTCTCTGCAAGTTGCTCGAAGCGCACTGGAATGGAGCGAACTGGTTGGGCGGGTGGTACCCGCGCATCAGGTTTGAGCCGGATTCTGTGCTTGAATCCGGGAAAAGTGCCGATAGCTGTGCTCGTGAGCTTGGGAAAGCTGTGTAGCAGCGACAGCAATCCTGCTTTCTCCCAGGTCTGAGTATCCTTGGCAGCTAGCGTAGGAGTAGAGACGTCAGAGATATCTGCTGGTGGCGCGCTGCTGGCGGGAGCACCGTCGTTGACATCCTCTGGTGAGTTGGACTTGGTGACTGCGCGGACAATGCTGTTTTTGGCCTGGATAGTGATGTACACCGGATCCAGCGCACGCATTGCGTCCATGCCTAGTGTGTTGGTGCAAGAATCACCAAACACGTACACAGACACGTTGGCAGTTCGTCCTTGGAAGAAGAGTTGTGCAGGAAATTGTCCTTCGATGGGCACTTCTGACTGGTCGAAATTGACAATCGGGTCAGCCGTTTGCAGTTTGGTGGCCCGGAAGTGCTTATGGAACACGTCCCGAGTGATGCCAGTGACATCCGAGCCTGTGTCGACCATCAAACGCAGTGGTTCGGCAGGAGCATCATCAGTAGAGGCGATGTGAACCTCACAATAAGGTGGTTGAGTGTGCAAAGCATTGACACTCTTCCTGCCCTTTTTGTGATTGCTGCGCATCTGGTGAGTGAGTCGACAGTGTTGTTTAGCCGGAGGGCGCGAGGTAGAGCAGGGGTTGCTCCTACAGACTCGCTGGAAGTGGCCCTCCTTACCACACTTCTTGCAGGTCTGACCGCGGGCGCGGCATCTGGAATCCCTGCTGTCTGCGTGAGAGGAATCTCCACAATGCCGGCAGACTCTCCTACCGGTTGGCTGGCGGTTGACTGAGGTACTGGGGCGTACCGGCGTAGGTCTGGGTCCTGTGTGCTGCGCGGAGCTAGGTCCCTTGCCCCGGTTGTACCGGCGGTGTGAGGTAGCGCTGATCTGCGATGACCCGGGTGCCATGTTTGCAGCATCCTTTTTGGCGCTCTCATCAGCCAATGCGAGTGCAGTGAATTTCTCGAAATCCACTGCGTCCAAGGCGAGCAGTTTCTCCTGTGTAGCACGGCTGTGTAGGCCGCGCACCAGTTGTATTGCTAGCAGATAGTCGATTAAGGTGCGTTCCTCGATGCGTCGTGTCCCCTGATCGACAGGGAACGTGCACTGCTGGATCAGAGTCCTGAGTACGCGAATGTACTCGGTGATTGACTGTGTAGACCCTTGTGAGTGCTGCATAAAGTCGAACAGGGCCCGTACCGGGTTGACAGGCCTGTAGAAAGTCTCCCGGGCGGCTGCCAGGAACTCCTCGAAACTGGCATCTGGATCGGCGTTGAACACAGGGTGACTGGCGAATTGGGGAAGCGCGGCTGTCCCCAAAAACGAGAGAAGAAAGTCGTTCTTCTCGATGTCCGTCAATTTCGCGGTGTTGTCCCTGGTTGCGTCCAGTCCAGTGAGAAACGCGTTGAATAGCCGCTCCCAGAGAGGCCATTTGAGAGGTGGATGGTCGTCGACTGTCTGCCAGTAAGGTTGAGGTGCCGGGATGTGTGCCCGGCGGTTGGACATCGCGGCAGTGACGATTTGTAGCTGTTGGCACGTAGACAAGTGACAGCCACAATCCAGTAGCTGTTGTTGTGTTTTCGAAGAGAACCGGCTCTACCACACGTGCAGGTGACGTGTGGAGACAGGTTTGCGCACTGTAGAACGAAGAGAACCGGCACTACCACACGTACAGCCAATGTAGGAGTAGGCGGTACCGTGTGTAGGCAGGTTGACGCGATTTCGAAGAGGACCGGCGCTACCACACGTACAGCCGCGAATGTAGGAGTAGGCGGTACCGTGTGTAGGCAGGTCGGCGCAAATTCGAAGAGGACCGGCGCTGCAGCACGTACAACCAACGTAGCAGTCGGCAACGTCTGTAGGCAGGTCGTAGAAAAGGCGGTGGCTGTCCACCACCGGCCGGAACGTAGAAAGAAGAAGACGCGTAGGAAAACACTCACTGACTGTGCGTCCTCCTGTAGGTTAGTGTAGGCGACACCAACCGATCATCTGTGCCAAGCTGGTTGTAGAAATCGTCTTCTTTTTCGCTACCGCCGGGTTGGCAGTAGGCGTCGAAAATCTTCTTTGTTCTTTCTTCCGCGAACGTCGAATGCCACCGTTGGTCGCCAGTTAATATATTCTTGGTTTGCCTCGCGATCTTGGTAGTAGTCGTTGCTTTCTGTGGTGGCCGAACAACAACAACTTTTACCTCCAACAAATAATTAAATACAGGAGAATAAAGACACGACCGCTCGCCAGACAGTCAGACGGAGAGAGTGATGAAAGTTCTAGACAACAAAGGGCGAGCGGGCTGCTAATCACACAGCGCTACAACTACAATGTTTGGCGCGTACAAGGTTACGGTAGCCTTCGCGGTTGTACGTACAGCAAGTGGTGTGCATTTTCTAACTAGCGCAACTACACACGCAACGCCAAACATATCAGTATCACTGACTGTGCTGTTGCAAGACAGGGTGCGGTTGCTCTCACGCTGATAGGGTACCTACCTCTGTGTATGTATTTCGCTAATGTCTGCTACAAACGCTGCATACGTTACTTCTGTACTTCAAATAGACATAGCAAATAATAGCACCATGGTACCGTCACCATATATGGTACCCCCACGTTCGGTCAACGTGATGGTACCGTACATGGTACCAGTACCATAAACGGCGTTAAGTGCCAGCCTGTAATTGGTAGTGGGAGTGCTGGTGTGTAAAACAATATACAGGATTTGTTCCGAGACCAATACGTGTAATACTGGGCAAAGCTGATGCTGATGATGATGATGGGCATGCAGTAATTAGATGTTGATATGTAAAATAATCATCAATAGATCATCAACAGTCATTTGATACCACATGCGGTCGTCTGTGTTCAAAATTTGCAATTCGAGTGATCCCATGTTTGATGCTCATCATAGCACCAAGAATACATAAAAAAGGAGCAAGAATGCACTCAACGGCCGGCCGGCCTACCATGCGCTGCGCCAATATTTCAGGACTGGTTGCGAACGTTCGCAACCCCTCCTGAAATTTCAGGACTGGTTGCGAAATTCCCAACCTATCCTGAAAAAACGCAAGCAGCTTATGACAGGCCATCATGATTTCAGAGAAATCATGCGCCGGCCAAAAATTTTCGGATTTGTGAGCTAATTAATAATTAGAAATATTTAATATTTAATAAGCGGCGCATTCTTGGTGTAGTAGGCTACCGGCCAGGTGAAGTCTATGTCGTCTGTCGTGTGTCTGTGTGCGTCCTACCGCTGTTCTCAGTTGGTGCAGGCAACAGATGCAGAGTTTGCACGCGTGCGTGTCCTCCTGATTTTTCTCTTCTTTTCTTGTTTATTTTTAACCGTAACCACAAAAACAGAGGTTTAAAGTCCATCCGTGGTTAGATTGTACTAGGTAGGGATATTGGTAAGTTATGCCGCCCGTAAAGCACCGAGCGGCCAGCCGCGGCCTGTCCGTGATTTGAAATTTCCCAATTTTAGTTCCCTTTGAGCTACTGGACTGTCCCCTCAGTATGTGATGTCCAATAGCAACACCAATAATTCCTGCAAGTTTCGAAGCCGTACTCTTTGAATTACCGAAAAGATTGAATTCACCCTCCTGACCAACCTGATTCTGAGTTTTCGGTTCATAAAATCAGCATGAGCGTGAATTTTTGCACCAAGTTTGACCTATATGTAGCTAGTTACTATCTTTTATTTTTGCTGAAAATTTGAGCCAAATAGATAAACCCAGAACGAAACCTTTGAGTGAACCCGAAAAAGTGGAGAGGATATTTTTTGTGCAATTGTGTATCTGTCTGTACGTACTGTGTATCAGTCTATT
This sequence comes from Sabatieria punctata, assembly GCA_030248155.1. Lineage (NCBI taxonomy): Eukaryota > Metazoa > Nematoda > Chromadorea > Araeolaimida > Comesomatidae > Sabatieria > Sabatieria punctata. The sequence goes on along the minus strand of JASANB010004421.1, from coordinate 5,472 downwards.
CTAAGCCACTTTGATTAAAAGACGGAACTGGGAATACGCCGTAATCTATTACATCCTGACTGATTGTAAAGTTAACCAGTATGTATGCTAGAGAGCTGGGCTCGTAACTGTGAACTCCTGCTAGACAACTGAACCTCTGAACCTCCGACCTAACACAACAGAGCGACCAATCACGCCAACCGTAATGATAAGATACCACCCTGCCGCTCAGTTACGTTGAAGTGAAGGGAAGTGACTTCGGTTTAGCGTTTATTCTGAAGGTGTGTGATCCCAATCATCGGATTACTTGACAGTCAGTTAGGCTGTAAATTAGCGGCACTCATACAGTACTATTGGCCGCCCGCCAGAGCGCTTGGCTGCACCGCGCAGCCCAATAAGTGACGTCAGTAGGAGCGGACGCCGCAGGGCCATTTTCTGATTTGCGGGTGGCCTAACTTAGCAATACCCCTACCTATTAACCCAACCACGGACAGACTTCATTAATCTCTTTTTGCTGTTACGGCCAAGAATACACAAGAAAAGAGAAAAACTTCAATTTTGCTTCATCAACTGAGAGCGCACACGGATACACTACAGAAGTAGACTTCAGCTGATTTATAGGCTACACTAAGAATGCGCCACTTATTAGGTATTTCTAATTATTAATTAGCTCGCAAATCCGAAAATTTTTGGCCGGCGCATGATTTCTCTGAAATCATGTTGGCCTGTCATAAGCTGCTTGCGTTTTTTCAGGGCAGGATGGGAATTTCGCAACCAGTCCTGAAATTTCAGGAGGGGTTGCGAACGTTCGCAACCAGTCCTGAAATATTGGTAGGCGCAACCAGCGCATGGTAGGCCGGCCGGCCGTTGAGTGGAGCATTCTTGCTCCTTTATTATGTATCTTGATAGCACACTTGCCTGTGTAGGGAGGCGCCGTTTACATTTTATCTAAATAAACGTCAGCAGAGTCGCCATGGAGTATGCCATGGAAAATTGAAAACTTTAACAAAATCTAAAAAATATGCAACCACTGAGAACTGTCGGAAAAACTAATTAAAGAAAAGACGCTCCAGCCATTCCAACTTAGTGATACGTGATACGTAATGCGAACAGTGTCATTTATCACCGAAGAAGCAAGAAGCGGATCAGGTGTAGCTGGGGGGGGAAAAATCAGGAACCGATCCCAAACAAAAATTAATGTGTTTAATGATCATAATTAATTATAAAATAACAATTCCCCACCAAAAACACAAATATCGAAAAATTTTTTATACAAAACACCAAAATTCAAAATCATCCAAAATCAAAAAGTCATATATCATTTGAAAGCCCTTCGCCTGGCGAGTCTAATGATCACTAAATCAGCATAGGAAACGCCCCGGGGGGCCTGTTTTGCCAAATATAAAAGTACCCCTAGAGACGCATCAGTATAGGCACGCTCCAGAGGCCTGTTTTCCAAATATAAAAATACCCCTAGAGGCACGCATCAGTATAGGCACGCTCCGGAGGGCCTGTTTTCCAAATATAAAAATACCCCTACAGGGACGCATTAGTATAGGGACGCTCCGGAGGGCCTGTTTTAAAAACATAAAAATACCCCTAGGGGGCGCATCAGTATAGGGCACGCTCCGGAGGGCCTGTTTTAAAAACATAAAAATACCCCTAGGGGGACGCATCAGTATAGGCACGCTCCGGAGAGCCTGTTTTCCAAATATAAATATACCCCTAGAGACGCATCAGTACAGGGCACGCTCCGGAGGGCCTATTTTCCAAATATAAAAATACCCCTAGGGGTGCGCATCAGTATAGGGCACGGTCCGGAGTCGTACAGTCATATGAAAGTTAATTAATTAGTATCTAATCCATTTCTGACCTTCCCTGATTTTTCTCCCCCCAGCTACACCTAACCCCAAGAAGCTATTGAGAAGCCGCCGTTCAGCGAGAAGAATGTCTACAACCGGAGACTGGCGAGCAACGGCTGGGACGATCCAATCCGATGTCGGGTGCCTTACGGCCTACGATCAGACTCGTGGTCCATTTCGCTACCCCCGTAGTTCGTCATCTCGGACCTTTGGCCTTCTTTCACTGCCCAGTCAGTCCTATCCATGCTGTTGGTTTAATTTCTCTCTAAAATTTCTGCTGTGCATGCCCCGTCCGGCCGGCCCGTCCCGCCTGTCAAAAATTGATCCCGGCCAGGCCCGCCAAAAATTCTCAAAGGGCATACCCGGCCCGGCCCTTGCTGATCGCTGCTCATGGTAGCTGGGGGTGTTTTACTCTATTGACCATTTGGCGTTCGTGGGTTGTCTTACTGGTTGCTAATAAGCATACATGTAACAGGTCATCCGCTGACAGAGGATTGAGCTTGGGGTCTAGCGCCGGATGGGGGTCTGAGCACAAATTCTCGTAGGAGTGGGTTGAAAAAACCCTCGAAAATCGCAAAAAATCGCAATTTTCGGCTAAAACCGTTAACCGTGCGTAGTTTCCTGGATATACAATGTAGGTGCAAATTTTCGGTGGAAAATTCAAATTTTTGCCCAAAATTTTGCGAAAAATACGAAATTTTTGGTTAACATTTAAAAATGTGAGGTAAAAATAAAAAAAATCGACAAAAAATTGCCAAAAAACCGCTTTTCTGACAGAAAAATTGTCAAAAAATCGAAATTTTCCAGGAAAAAAAATTCGGATTTGATGCGTAGTTGCATGGAGGAAGAGTGCGTAGTTGTGTAGTTGCCAAAATTGATTTCTGTGGCTTAAAACGCATCTGAAGGCTTTCTAGCAGCCTCTAGCAACGTTTGGTAGATTTTTATTTTCGGCCTCCCTTGTCCCCTCCTGGGCACCCCCATGCACATGTACAGTATGTACATCTTGGATACTGACTCCAATAACTACACCTTTATTCATATATCCACTATTGTGATAGGGGATAGTTTGAAGAGATATCCCTGCATTTACATGGGGAACAGTGTAAATAACAGGACTAGTGAAGTGATGCAACCGGGATCCCGGTATTTCCCGAAGAACCGGGAATTCCCGGTATTTTCACTCCCGGTTTCCAATCCCGGTTCGCACGTTCTTAATACCGGGAAATACCAGGAATACCGGGAAATGTATTTTATAGTAGTATTGACAGTTTTTCGCAGATACTACGTATTTCAGTGACATCTACTGTATATCCAACTTTCTTTTATCACTACCAGCAGCACGCAAAACTTTGAATAAGATTTCAAATGACTGCTAGTACTTGTCAATTTGAGCGAACAACCATGTTTTGCAGGTTTTCCTTTTGTTCCAAATATTTTTATATTGGTTTATTAGGCCGTAAACTTTATCTTCTAAGCTTCTAAGCTTTATAAAGGCCTTCAATTGAGCAAAGCCACTCATTGATTGGCTATTCTTACACAACTCTTTTGGTCCAATTGACATCGAGCTGCCTGGTGCCTGCCAAACCAACTCACTAACCCATTCAACATAAATCTGATTTCACAGTGTCCTGTAGTTTAGCCCGTTCTGAGAGAAAATCCTTGAAAAACGGACTAGAAATGGTATCAATAGCTAAAACCGGATGTTGAAACCATTTGTGTTTTATCATGCTGCATGCGTTTTGATCGATTTCCCGATATTCCCGGTAATCCCGGTTTTTCCCGGTATTTTCATTTCCCGGTAATCCCGGTTTTCCCGAATCCCGGTATTCCGCTCCCGGTTGCATCACTAAACAGGACACACTGTATCTAACAGGACGGTCTGGGCGACCTGTCTCACCACCAGACATAGTGCAGAGCTCTCGATTACGCCCGACCTGCAAAGCACATACGATTTTTCCCACGCCCACTACGTCCATTTTTCTTGAAAGTGCGTGAAGTAGGTAAAATTTCAACTGTTGCAATTCATTCAGTATTCATCAGTGTAGAAGGCCCGGCGCGATATTTATTAGACGCAGCTCAACGAGCTCTACCATCAAGTGTAAAGCACGTTTTCCTAGCCCTCTTGGTTCCATTTTTATTAAGCTATAAATATATGGTCTGGAAATGTGTGTTTTAGGGGCCATCCATAAACTACGACGTTCAAAAATTCAAAATTTTAGACCCCCTCCCGACGTTTTTCGACATTTTCACCACAATCCCCCTAAAAAACTACAAAATTTTTGGCTGGCACCCCCGATCCGATCCGATTTTGCGGGGACCTTACGGCCTACGATCAGACTCGTGATCCATTTCGCGACCCATGTGATTCGTCATCTAAGACGTTGCCCTTCTTTCACTGCCAGCCACTGCTGGCCATGCTGCTGGGTGCCCGGTCACCAGGAGGACGGCCGGTGTGTCGATGCCATGATGCTGACAGCTCCCGACCGCCGCCGGTGCCCCATATGCCAGAGGGCTCCCGGCATAGTTGGTCTGTCAGACAGCTTCTGACATCGTAGATCTTCTCCAACGCGGCATGCTTTGTCGAGCGGCTTCGGTGCAACGGCATAGCCAGTCGGTTCCAATTTTACCTAGTCACTGTCACCAGCTTTCGATGGTCTGGTTGGAGCTTTGTGCCGACGACCAACTTTCCGCGCCGAGAGGATGAGCGCACGACATCGCGCACAGTGGCTTTGCGGCCTAAACCACTACACTGTAGTGGCGGCGGCTGACACCCCCGACTGAACTTGGTACTGTATCTGAGAAAGACTTCAACAAAATCGACATGACGCCGTAGAAGTTGTGAAAATGAAACTTTTAAGGATGGACTACCATTATGGCGGTTGGAACATGAACTGGCTTGAGTGGCAGTGAAAGAAGGGCACAGCGTCCTAGATTACGAATTCAGAGGTGGTGAAATGGGTAGCGCAGCTCTGATCGTAGGGCCGTACATCGTACGCCCCCGCCACATTGGATCGGAGGGGTGTTATCCCATGAACAGAATGCAGGGTTATTCGCAGTAGTGGCGTCGTGGATTACAATCGTCTCAACTAAGGAAACACAATGAAACGTAAATCAGGCCCTAAACATGTTTAGATGGCATGACCCTCACTTTTGTCAATGCTAATTTTTCACCTGACTGGAAGTAAAATTCGGCCAGACTTTAACCGGTTGTATTGGAAAGCCTCAGGTTCTTAGGTCCATGTAAAGCTGGTTAACCTGGACAATTTGGGAAAGATCCGATGAAGGGTTCATGAGATATTTACGTTCAAAATTGACTTCTGAAAATTCGCTCTGTTTATTTCGGAAGGGATACCGGACTCGAAGAGACCTCTATCACACTTACTGTAGTTTCAAACTACGCTCATTCCTTAACAAAACCTGAAAGACCCCAGACCAAAAATTTTTGATCCCACTAAATCGCATTTATTTTTATGCATTTACATGTATTACCACACCACAGTTATGAGCCAAAGTTACGGGAAAAAGTCCGAAAATAATTTTATTTCATCGAAAAAACTTAGTTTCAAACTACACTTCTTAACAAAACCTGAAAGTTCCATAGCTCGAAAGCTTCCCCAGACGGCGCAAAGTT